>CAUYON010119145.1:0-16670 GCA_963573935.1 Arctocebus calabarensis
TGTGCTCAGGTGGCAGTGAGTGACCTGGAGGGTGAAGGTGTGCTCAGGTGGGAGTGAGTGATCTGGAGGGTGAAGGTGTGCTCAGGTGGCAGTGAGTGCCCTGGAGGGTGAAGGTGTGCTCAGGTGGGAGTGAGTGACCTGGAGGGTGAAGGTGTGTCCAGGTGGGCGTGAGTGATCTGGAGGGTGCAGGTGTGCTCAGGTGGGAGTGAGTGATCTGGAGGGTGAAGGTGTGCTCAGGTGGGAGTGAGTGATCTGGAGGGTGAAGGTGTGCTCAGGTGGGAGTGAGTGGCCTGGAGGGTGCAGGTGTGCTCAGGTGGGAGTGAGTGACCTGGAGGGTGAAGGTGTGCTCAGGTGGGAGTGAGTGACCTGGAGGGTGAAGGTGTGCTCAGGTGGGAGTGAGTGGCCTGGAGGGTGAAGGTGTGCTCAGGTGGCAGTGAGTGACCTGGAGGGTGAAGGTGTGCTCAGGTGAGAGTGGGTGACCTGGAGGGTGAGAAAGTATATAGGTGTGAGTGAGTGCCCTGGAGGGTAAAGTTCTGCTCAGGTGGGAGTGAGTGACCTGGAGGGTGCAGGTGTGCACAGATGGGAGTGAGTGATCTGGAGGGTGAAGGTGTGTCCAGGTGGGAGTGAGTGATCTGGTCAGTGTAGGTGTGCGCGGGCGTCAGTGAGTGATGTGGAGGGTGAGGGTGTGTCCCAGAGAAGAGCCAGCTTTGGGTCGTCAGGGTTTTCATGTGAGTGAGATCCAGCAGGGAGAGCAGGACAGGGGCCTCAGGTGAGGAAATGGACACCCCGGGGAACGGATGAGGATCGTCGCCTTCTCTCACCACATCCTGCTCCCACTACTTCTAGAAAATTCTATGCCCTTACTGTAAGGAAATGAGTCTGGATGTCTGTAAAGTTACAAAATTACAGATCCATATGTATACAACCAGGGTTGTTCATAAAAGAACACAAAGATGGCAGCGCCCATAGCTCAGTGGGTAGGGTGTCGGCCACATACACCGAGGTTGGCGGGTTTGAACCCGGCCTGGGCCTGCTAAACAACAATGACAACTGCAACAACAACAAAAATAATAGCCCAGCATTGTGGTGGATGGAGCTACTTAGGAGGCTGAGGCAAGAGAATCGCTTGAGTCCAAGAGTTTGAGTTTGCTGTGAGCCATGACCCCAAGGCACTCTGTCCAGGGCGACAGTTTGAGGCTTTGTTTCAAAAAAAGAAAAATAACCCGCTAGCTCATGTGTACGTGGCTGGCGCCTTAGCCCGCTGAGCCACAGGCGCTGAGCCCGGGGCCGCCAAACAACAATGACGGATACAACCAAAAAATGGCCTGGCGTTGTGGCGGGCGCCTGTGGTCCCAGCTGCTTGGGAGGAGGAGGCAGGAGACTCGCTTGAGCCCAGGAATTGGAGGTTGCTGTGAGCTGTGATGCTACAGCATTCTATCCAAGGTGACAGCTTGAGGCTCTGTCTCAAAAAAAAAAAAAAAAAACCAAAGGAAAAAAACCACACAGAAATTAACATCTGTAAGGGGAGTTTTTGCTAGATATGATATCATAATTATTATGAGATATTTGTATGCTTAAATGCTGTGCAGATAATTAAAACATGGTATGTAATGTCCTATTACATAAAGATATTTTCCCTATATGTGCCTGCTCTGTAGATGGTTCTAAGTATTATTTTAATATTCAGTTACTTTAAAGTTACATGTGTTTACATTTTCTCAGTGTGGTGCCTCGAACATAAGGTATGTGGAATATTCTTATTAAAAAAATTTTCTTTTGAGACAGAGTCTCAAGCTGTCACCCTGGGTAGAGTGCTGAGGCATC
This sequence comes from Arctocebus calabarensis, assembly GCA_963573935.1. Classification (NCBI taxonomy): domain Eukaryota; kingdom Metazoa; phylum Chordata; class Mammalia; order Primates; family Lorisidae; genus Arctocebus; species Arctocebus calabarensis. Next base: position 1,825 of record CAUYON010119145.1, read on the forward strand.
ATAGCTCATAGCAACCTCAGACTCTTGGGCTTAGGTGATTCTCTTGCTCAGCCACCCAAGTAGCTGGGACTACAGGTGGCTGCCACAATGCTCGGCTATTTTTTGTTGTTGTTGTATAGCAGGCCCTGGCCAGATTCGAACCTGCCAGTCCCAGTGTATGTGGCCAGCACCCTACCCACTTAGCTATGGGTGCTGCCTGAATAGTTTTTGATTGATGATTTAATCTGCCAATACTTTTTTCCATTTCACTTTGTAATTAGGTTACCAATACAAAATTTGGGTCAATGTAACAGTCTTTATAAATGCTGATACATCACCAACTCTTTACAGCTGATTTCAATATAACATTCAAGAGAATGAGGAAATGCCACTTTTAGAAATAACATCTTCTATAATGAGCTGATGTTACAAAAATTACCAATAGAGCAGTTTAATTTTAGTGTGTTGATAGCCTTTCCTGGAAATGTTTTTCCTGTAAAGAGTGGGTTTTTCTCTTCCATTGTAGTAATTTTTAATGTGCTACCTTAATCCATTTTTTCACTGACTTTAGGTTAATTTTAAAGACATGCAACCTTTTTTATCTGCCTATATTCCACAGCCACTCTTGTCATCATAAAATTACTTTTCCTTCATTATACCATATGCATCTCAGAGAATGCATATGCTCTTTTATTTTTTTATCTTTTTTTTTTAATTAAATCATAGCTGCGTACATTAGTGCAATCAAGGGGTACAATGTGCTGGTTTCATATACAATCTGAAATGTTTTCATCAAACTGTTTAACATACCCTTCATGGCATTATTTTAGTTATTGTATGAAGACATTTGTATTCTGCATTTAGTAAGTTTCACCTGTACCCTTCTAAACTGCACCATAGGTGTGGCCCCATGCATATGGTCTTAAAATGTAATGGAGACTGATATGGGCAGGTGGTGGCTTTATTAATTTATCTGTCACTAAAGAAAATCTTGGGTTTTTCAGTAAATGCCACTCCTCTTTCCTTAGAGCTTTCAGAGACTGAGGGTGGTTGAGAAAAAGAAATTTAATACTTGGGGCAGGACTAGATGTAAATGTCACTTCATTGCTTTATGACTTTAACCTACACTATGCTGTGAAATGGCCACAGTATTTGGAAATGATAATTGCTCAGGCACTGTAATAGCATGAAGATCATTATGAAGTATTTTTAATTTTAATTTGACTCAGTTTGAATTTGCGCCTGGAAAGAGCCTTTAAAAATCATCATTTAACCCTTTCAATTTAGAGACGAGGAAATTGCAAAACTTAGTTAAAAAAATAGATGTTTAAAATTATGCATTTTCATCCTAATTAGTTACTATAATAATGTTGGGAACATAATTCAGACTTCCTCAGTTCTTTCTTTCCATTTTTCCCCTTTTCTTTTTTTTTAAAATAATTTTATTAAATCATAATTGTGTACATTGGTGCAATCATAGGGCAGAATGTGCTTCATATACAATCAGAAATATTTTGATCCTGCTGTTAGAGATAGCCTTCATGGCATTTTCTTGATCACTATATAAAGACATTGATACTCTACATTTAATAAGTTTCACCAGTACCCTGCTAAGATGCACTGTAGGTGGGATCCCACTAATTTCCCCTTTTCTTTGTTTTGTTTTCTTTTTCTTTCTTTTTTTTTTTTTTCTTTTTCTATTAATTGTCTTTTCACACTTTTTATATCAGGGTTCTTGACCCTAGAGACACATTGGAATTACACGCAGCTCCAGCAGCCTCACTCTGGGTGTGCACACAGAGGAAGGAGCATCTGCACTCCTGTGCTTACTGGAGCACCGTCCACAGCACCCAAGACATTCAATGAACCTACATGCCCATCAGTGGACGGATGAAGTGTGGCGTGTGTACACAGTGGGATAAAGTCAGCCTAGAAAGTGAAAGAGCTCATCATTTACAGCAATAAGCCTGGAGCACATTATGCTGTAGTAATCCAACCCAGCAAGAAGGCCCCTGAAGGCCACTAACTGTTTCAGTCTGAGTCCTCGTCCATCTCAAACCCCCCTTATTGGTTTAATTCTGAGAACAAGTTTCTGACTAGGAAGTTCTCTGAGTTCCCTGACCTCTCTAGCTGCGGTTGAGACAATGGTGAAAACTCACTCAAGTAGAGTTTCTCAAGCTACTGAGTCTCCCAAGCCAAGTTAGTCCTGTGCCAACTGCCATGATGCAACCCCCTGTGCCAGCCCCCTGACTGTAACCCCATTCTGTGCTAACGGCTATGATGTAAACCCCTGAGCTAACCACCTGACTGTAACCCTGCCCTATAACCAGCCATGTTCTGCTTTTGTACATGCTTGCTTTGCCACATCAGCACAAAAGGGGTATAAAAATCAGCCTATACTGCACTTAGGGGCCGTTTGCTCTTTGGGGCAGTGGTCCGCCTGTGCAGATGTAATAAATCACCACCTGATTTGGGCTGTTTGCCCTTGAGGCAGCGACCTGCCTGTGCAGGTGTAAATAAATCATTACCTGATTTGAACATAAAGTGGGTCCATGTTTTCTTATGGGTGGTGAAAGTTACAACATTTGGAGGCCCCAGTGAGATTTGCCACCCCAATAAGATTTGCCACCTCCCCCCCCCCCGGACTACCAACTATGCCCACTGCTGCCTGACAGCATTAGGGGAAGGCTTCAGAGAGACGTTCCTCTGCCCCAGAGCCCTTGGACATGTGGTATCTGGGCATAGGTCCCCAAAACCTTCCAAATTGGTGATTAATCAGTGACACCCAGTGAGTTTGTAACATCTATCTGTTCTCTAGAGATTTTGGGGAGGAATCATCTGCCTGGCTCTATACTTCTGTCCGAGGACTGCAGTCGTTTGGTATCTGGGGAATGAGGGAAGATCAGACGTGACATTAACTTCCCCTCCCTGGCCCATAAAGCATGCTGTAGCAGGTCACTGGTCTGGACCCACGGAGTTTGTGGGTCATCTGTTCTGGACTTGCAGGGGAAGGTCATCTGGTTTTTCTGTCACTGATCTGGTTTTGTCTCTCTCTGACTTACAGAGTTGAGTGAGTCTCTAATCTGTTTCTAGTTTGGTTTTTCTTTTTAGGACTCACAGAGAGTGGGTCTTCGTTTTGTCTGGTTTTTCTCTCCTTTGGACTCACAAAGTGTGAGTCTGTAGGTCTCTTCCATGTCAGTGAGATTGTGTGAAACCTGTCAGTCTCTCTCTTGCCCAGTCTGTCTAGACTCACAGAGTGTGAGTCTGTTGGTTTCTCTTCTTTGGATGTTTCTCCATCCCTTGGCTCTGGTTTCCAAGTGTTTCTGCTTTAAACTCACAGGGGAGTGAGCCTCTAGTCTGTTTTTAGTCTGGTTTTGTCTGGTAATCTCTGGTCTGTCTCAGGCTTTTCCTTTTAGGACTTGCTTCAGTTTGTTTAACTGGTGTGTATGAGTTGTTTGTCAAATTTGTGTTTGCTGTTTCCAATAGTTTGTCAAAATTCCTTTCAAAGATTGGTCAAACATCTCTGTTTTCTTGTTGTCTGTCAACGTGTCACAGTACAATTTGTTTTATAACTCCCTGCATTTAAAACCCTCCCTTTCCAGCAATTAAAGAGTTACTACAAAGTTTAGTAAAACTGTTCCTCCTTTTGACTGCCAAGAAACTGCGGTTGCCATATTACAAATAGTTTTGCGATAAGGTGCTGCCATTCAGCAAAAGACCCAAAGTCAATTACTCATTTAGAACTAAAGAAAAAAAAATAGTTCTCTTTATAACAGCAGCTGCTTATCATTACTCTGGTTGGCATGTATCCTGCTGATCCTCAGGCAGCCTCCAAGATGGGGGCAGGCAGTGTCCCGTCTGAGGGAGGGACTCCTGGAAACATCCCAGAGTCCCCAGAGAACCTGGAGCCCTCAGGAGGCCGGCTGATGATCACTCCTAAATTCACCTGTGAGTCTGCCTCCAGAGGTAAGCTACTTTAACATCTAATTTTGGCTAGTGTCTGCAGATTTGTTATAAATTATTAGAAAAATATGTAACTGTTTGTTGAATTCAATTGTTGTAATTTGTGTAAAGCCTCCTGGGGAAGGCAAAAGATAAGAACTTTAGACAGGAATCTCAGGTTGCCAGGCTATTAGCCTGTCAGAAACATTCAGAGGACCCCCAGGGTATTAGATCACCCACATGCCTGTTAAAAACTATATGAGAAGTGTTGTGGTTCCTAGTTGTGAAAATATGAGTGTACATTGTTCATGTTGAGCCTATGTCTACCGTGTCATTTGATGTCATTTGTTCAGTGTTTGTTAAAAATTGATCTCAACCCAAAACAGTCCTGTATTAAATTGAGAAGAAAAAAAAACAAGTGTAAAAGAGTTTTAAAAATTCCCTAGAACTCAGCATTCTATACCTTGAGATACCTGAGTTCTAGTTCTTGTCAGCAATTAAAGGTTTCCTCTTCTACATTGTTAGTATAAATATCTGTCTATTTTAATTCACTATTTTCCCTGCAACATTCTAGCTCCCTGATGGGAATGCTCCCCAGCACCCTGACATGGAAAGGAGGGCCCCGACAGGGTTAGTCCTCTGGGACAAAAGTTAAAAAGGTCTAAAATATTTGTGAAATATCTGTGCAGGTTAAATAAAACTTATGAAGAAGTTTACATGTAATCCAGTTAACTATTTGTTCCCTTTATAACTTCTAACTTGTAATCTTGTTTAGACAAATGTTTTAAGTCTTTGACATTTGACAAAACTTCCAAAGTCAAACCTCTAAATTTGGAGCTTGGCACCTGTGGTTACAGCATTGGCCACCTGCACCAAGACTGGCAGATTCAAAGTCAGCCTTGGCCAACTAAACAAAAGAGACAAACAACTCTGAATTTAGTCTTTTTGAAACATTAAAACCACTAAAAACCTGAGTAAAACAAGTTAAACTTATTTAATTTATTAAAAATGCACAGGAAACATTGTCAAATATAAGAGGATTAATTTTGTATGAATTATGGTTATATGTAGTCTGTCCTAAAGTATATAATATTGGTCTGTCTTAATGTATATTATCAGCAATTCATCTAAAAAGAAAAAGAAAAAATATATATTAAGAGAAACTGAATTTCTAATGTCTTTGGAAATTAAGTACCTTTGAACTAACAACAGACTTCTAGAACTTTTGTTGGAATAAACAAAACATGTCTATGAGTATTGCTAACCTAGCTTCAAACAGAACAGAAATCAAATACGTGAAACTAGGTTGATTTGTTATAGTTTTTGTTTAAAATATTGCTGATTCTTTCTGTGTTCTGTTTTCCAGAAGTCAAGAAAATTTTCTGTCTTTTGAATTATTTGTAGCTTTTCAAGCAATGTATATACTTATAAACAAAATTTGAAACATGTATTTTTCTCTGTCTTTAATTTCTCTGGAATTTAAAAGCCATTTGTAAGTATTCTTAATTCCTGACAATACAGTTATTTGTGTAAGTTCAATAAGAATCTGTTTTATTCTATAGACCATGATGAAGGCACTGGTTATTTTACCAAGGCTTTGGCTAGAATAGCATTTCCAGAGGTATCCAGACTGCATTAAGGAATTAAGGTTGACTTTAAAAGGCTAATGAGAAAAAAGCCCTTTGGAAAACTGGCCAGATACTCGTCAGTAACATTTCCTGATCTGTGGTAAGTAATGAAGGTCACTTGCTAATGGGTCTGGGAATTGAAAAATGCTTGAAAACCTCAAGAGAAGAACTTACCCAATGCATACAGATATCTAATGGCACAGATAAAATCTGGGCTCATGAAAGGCTTTCAAAAAAGTCCAGCCTGAGATTCCTTATAAAAAGTTCCAGCAAAGCCAATTTTAAAGAAAAAAAGACTAGATAGCTAATAATTAATTATTCTTACTGCACTGTATGCAAATAATCAGACCTAGTATACCAAAAGTACATTTTATTTTGGTAACTAAGTTAGTTCTGCTATACTTTGTCTTTAGTAAACAGAAATTAAAGAGAGAAAAATAGTTCAAAGAAAAAAAAAGAGGCTATAATTCACCTGTATTAAATAACAGCCTTGTCTGTAATGTCAACTCGTTAAATGAAACATAACTGTTTTACTAAACTAATCTGTTAAATGGAACTAAGAACCTGGTCAAAAAGGATACAATTATATACAAGTTATATTTACTCTGAAGCCTTAAAACTCAACAAAGATCACCTGTTAGCTACACTAGGAAAACTTGTGCAGTCTTAAATGTTATCTACTGTGTCTATATAAAAAACCTAACATAAGAATTTCCCAGTAAATGGTGTAACTCTGTAAAAATCCTAGAAAGAGTAGCAAAGAAAATCTCCACTGGGGTATTTAACTGTATTCTGTTTAGTCTTTTGTATCTGTACATCCATTCTCTTTGAAAGATCAAGGAAAACAAGGCTAGGTCTAGAATCAGCATCATCCTGACCACACATACAGCAGTGAAGGTGAAAAGAATCCTCATGTGGAGTCATCACAGCTAGCTGAATAAGACTTCACTGCCCCTTAGGAAGTAAAGGTAACTTTTAAGACAGCCAACAGGCTCTGCTCTGGCCACATACTGGGAGCTGGCTGGTCAACACATGGCTGAAACCTGAAGAACTCCTAAAGGGACTTGTCCTAATTGGACTTTTGAACTTTGGGGAAAAGGGGTAATGTCACAGGGAAGACCTGAGTAGAAAACCCAAGAAAAGTCACAGTCCCTAAAACCTCAGTGATAAATATCAGCACCTGCAGAAATAAGCTGATATTGAGACCCCAAATTAAGGCAAGATATGCTCGATCTAGGGATCCCACAATAGCTTTAGTGGAAGAAGGAGCTTAATCAACTCCTTAGACATTAAATCACCAACAGGTCTGTTAAAAAGTGTGTGGGAGTGTATGAGTGTAGTGTAACTGAGCCTCAACCCTGAGAGTGGAGTTGGACCTCCTTTCACGGGGTCTAGGGAAGTGTTGGTTTGCCTCCTATGGCTAAGTAGCAACTCGAATGAGAAATTGAGGCTGCCCTGGTTAAGAAATAGGTTGAAATTGTATGCATGTGAATGCTTAGAAAATAACTGGAACAAATAATAATAGGTAGAATTTCACCCCCCCCATTCATGGGGTGAAACAAAGGTGTGAGTGTGCACTTCTTCCCTGCTCCAATTTTGTCCCTGAGAAAAACTGGAAGTTCTAGATTTTCCACCTCCTTTAGTTTTCTGTCTGTCTTTAGTAGCAGGCACACGGCCATGTGGGACTTGGGGAAAGTGAAAAGACATTAGAAAGGATCTTGTTGTAGTTTTGTTCCTGGAATTTCTTCAGTGAGTGTTTGGTCTCAAGAATTTGAGAATTGAGCCTAAAGTGGGGTCCGTGTTTTCTTATGGATGGCGAAAGTTACAACAATGCTAAGGGGAATAAGATGCAGAAACATGAATACCACATCATCTCACTTACATGCAGAGTCTCAAAAAGCAGAAAGCAGTATATTCTCTATACTGGGGGAATAGGAGAATGTTGATGGAATGGCCCAAAAGCTCAGTTAGATGGTAAGAATCATTCCAATTGTACATCATGGCGTCCATAGTTAGTAACAATGTATTGCATTCTCGAAAACTATTCAGAGATTAGATGTTAAATGTTCTCACTGCATAAAAAATAAAAAGTGTGTGAGGCGATGGATATTAATTATCTTGATCTAATCCTTTTGCAATGTGTACAGATAGATAATCAAAACATCACTTTGTACATTGCAAATACATATATATAAAATTGGTATTTGTCAATAACTGGATGAAGCTAGAAAAATTTTAAGAAAGTGTTTCCCTATTTTAAAAAAGTATCAGGTAGGGGACTTTTAAGAATAAAAATAATAAAGTTCTGCCTCAGACAAATGGGTTGGACTGTCTGGTTGTGAGAACAGACTTCAGTATTGAAATCTAATATTTCAATCACTGGGCTAAAAGGGAATTACTGGAACAAAAATGTCCCCTTTCCCCATGAAGCTCACTTCTACCCTGAGTCCAGGAGAGCTGGGCCACCAAGCACTTGCAGTTGGCTCCCCTAAGCCCCACTCTCCAGATGGTAAGAGAATTTGAGAGCTCCCGAGAACCCTGAGCCACTGAATCCTCTTGTTTCTTTCTTTCTAAAGCTTCTGCAATCTGACTCTTCCTTCTCCACTACCTGATGGCAGGACTGTAGAGCCAGCCTAGAATGTGCTCTGTCCTCAAACCGTATGCAGTTTCCTCAGGAGAGTCAGTGTAGAGCCACCACATGATCTGAAATCCCACTTCTGGGTCTACACCCCACAGAGCTGGGAGCAGGGACGTGGGGAGACATCTGTGCCCATGCCCATGTTCATAGCAGCATGGTGCACAACAACTCAGAGGTGGAAACAACCCAGTGAGCATGGAAGGATGAGGGGTCAGCAAAACGTAGAAGAAGCTTTCATTCACTGCACTAAGCAGCACATGCCGGTCACAGAAGCAGAAACACTGCATGGTGCACTAGGATCAGGTCTCTATACTGTGTGGTGCACTAGGATCAGGTCTCTACACTGCATGGTGCACTGGGATCAGGTCTCCACACTGTGTGGTGCACTGGGACCAGGTCTCTACACTGTGTGATGCACTGGGATCAGGTGTCCACACTGTGTGGTGCAACTGGGATCAGGTCTCTACACTGCATGATGCACTGGGACCAGGTCTCTACACTGCGTGGTGCAACTGGGATCAGGTCTCCACACTGCATGATGCACTGGGACCGGGTCTCTGGAGATGTCAGAGTCTCCTATGTAGAAAGCCAAGTGTGCATACCGGGCACTCAGGAGAGCCAGGGTTTAACAGGGACAGAGCTTCAGTTTGGGGAGAGGAAATGGTTCTAGAGGCAGAGGTGGTGCTGACTGCAGGGCAGCATGAATTTGCTCAAAGGTGCTGAGCCATGCACTTAAGAAGGGTAGAGAGGGTGGGTTTTATGTTGTGTATTTTGTCACAGCGAGAAATTACCTTTTGTCCCCTCAGCCCAGCCTGCACAAAGCCACCATGTAACACTGGGCTCCTTGGACTCCCAGCCTGGCCACTGGACACTCACCTCCTGTGACCATAGATGAATTTAAACTGACCCCGGAATCCACAGTGGGACCTTGTTCAAAGCCTGCACCCCCAGAGCGAGTCCCGTGGTCTCCCTGCTGTGTCCCCGCTTCTGCCCTCAATGCTCTCTCCGGGTCCTGTTCTCACGTGGACTGACCCCCGGGTGCCTTCTGTCACGAGAGGATGTCTCACCTCAGGAACTCTCAGGGGGCCTTCAGGAGGCCAATGGATCAGGCCTCAAGATCTTCTCACAAAAATGTGGCTTAAAATGAGCATTTCTCTTTATTGCCATTTTCTCCTCACTCTAAAAACCATCACAGGAAGAACTGGCGTCATAGACGCAATTGTGACATTGAATGTTGCAGACAGTGAAAAGTGCGGGCAGGCTGCTTTCAAAGGCTCCACGAAGCACACGTCATTCAAGTCTCCATGTTTGTCTGGGGACCTTTCCTGGCCCGGTGGTGCATATTCACCACGACACAGGGTTTTGCCAGAGGACAAATGTTCTAAAAGGTGTATAATTATCCAAATGTGATAGCTAGTACTCCTTCCTAACAAGAAGTAAAAATTTGAGTATTTCTAAGCAAGGAAAGATTTGCTTAGAATGTTGAGTTAGAAGTGAATTTAGGACTCAATCACAGTGGACAATGTACTGTGATGCTTTTAGAAGTCTGTTTTTATAATTTCAAATTGAAAAGCAAACATTTTCTTCCTGTAATTTTCTTTAAAAGAAATTACAGCTTTACACAAAGTGGAGTCCTTCAATTTTCAGCACTATTCTTGGGGCCAATCAAACAAGCAACAGATTGGTTGGCTAAAAGACTGAAAAAAATTTAAAAAATAATTAAATTTCAATGTACATCCCACTTAGGATCTGTGAGGTAGCCCCAAGTGTTACAGTAGTGTACGGCCATTGGCAATTTGGGCAAGGAGCCTTTCAGGTCAGAGGTATTCACAAAAGGGAACTCAGGGCCTAGAACAGGATTTGTTTTTCTCAATCACTGTCTGACATTGAACTTGTTCAACATTTCTTGCCTCTCACAGAGGCATTGTCCCCTTTCATGTGAGCATAACTCTGCGTCAAATGACCAAAGGCCAAATATGGCACCCGCTTTGCTGTGTCTGTGGCAGCATAAAAATGAGATTTCCGATTATTTGACTAGCACCTGGAGAACACCGTGGGACAGTCATTCTGAGCTCCCTTGGGAGAAAGCACACAGAAGAACTCGCCATCCAAACCCAAGTGTGTGCTGGGCTTGCACACTTTCATGTCCATTAACAGAATTACATGAAAAAGTCCAAATAAAAGAGCTTTTTGCATCTTTAGATCGACTTAGCATAAGCTTAGTTCATAAAGCTGCAAAGCAGAGAGTGTGAGACGTGCATCATAGGTCAATGATGGCCTCAATTAATTTTCAAGGATCCAGAACAACCCTTGCTCCCTCAGAGCATGCATAACATTTATAAAACTGGAAAAAGAAACTGTCCAATTTCATTTAATTCTTGTCAGAACACTTTCTAAAGGCAAGTATGCTTAACACATGCATGTGAGAAGGCTGAGTGTGCAGGTGGCCCCTGGGCCCGGGCACCCGGGCACCTGGGCAGGTGTCTGTGTCCTACCTAAGTCCTCTTCTGTTGGCCCCGGGAAGCTGATGCCCGGCTGGACCAGGTCTCCACCTTCTTCCTCTGCAAAGACAGAAACAGAGTCACCCCTTAGTATATTTCTGGTGTGGTCAGCACCATAGTACATCGCAAAGCTCTTTGGTATCAACACAGTTCAACATGAAAGCACCTTCTTATTTCTTAAACGTCAGGGCTCAGAGCCCAGCATTCTATGCTAACAGCCTCAGAGATGGCCATTCTTCTCTGGAAAACATTTCTCTTGTGCCAGTACTGACTTAGGGATTCTCAGCTTCCCCTTTGGTTTAGCCTAGAATTTATCTCATCATCTGCATGAGAACAGACCTCTGTAAACCAGCCCCACAGGGTTTTCCCTGCTTTATCTGTGGTCAAGGTTTCCCCACTGTCTGGAAAGCCTTACACTTAGTGAAGTAATTTGATGCTTTCCTCTGCAATGTTCAAAGCCTTTGGTTAGTTTTAGTGTTTAATATTAGTCGATTTTAGGTCCATTGTGTCCAAAACACTTATTTCGTTTTCTTCTGTTGGGAGATCATTCTAGGTCATAGGCATTGATTTCCAATTGTTCACTCTGTGTATAACACAAGAGCAGGTGCTGCTTTCTTAGTATGACATCACTACATGGCTGGGAAAGGCCTCAGGGTCACTGGCACTGTCCTTCTTCCATAGGCAGGGAAACAGGCTGGGGGTGGCACAGACCCCACGAGGTCCAGCAGCCCTTGCCATTTTGTGCCGTGCTCAGCACACCAGGTGCATGGTCCTTAGCCTGCCCTGTTTCTGCACCTGCTGTGGTCAGTTCAGAGGCGTCAGGCTGCCCAGGGATGGGCAAGGACCCACAGCGAGAGGTGCAGGGACATAGTCCGAACTGTCTGAAGAGGGACACGGGGAGTTTCAGACAAGGGGGCTTTTGGTAATATGTTACAGACACCTGCAAACATATTTGTATTTATGGGATATGTGGCAAAATGATCACATGCGTGTACACATAGGTATATTGCACATAGGTACATGCACATATATGTGTCATCATTTTGGAACATCCCATAAATATGGCCTGAATCTAATTGCATGTTCAGACTCTAGACGTGCATCTACGCTCGTCTGCAGGCTTCCAATATCCAGGGGTAGATGGTGAAGCCTGTCCCTGTGGAGTTAGAGACAGCTATTCTGTAGTCTGCAAAGCGTTCATTTACTACACAACCTGCTTACACCACCATCACCATCTTCAATTCAGCAAATCAGCCCCTGCAGTTTTCACTAAGTGGATAGAAAGTTAGGCAAGGAAGACGGCAGGTAGATTTGGCGAAGGGAGACGCTGAGGAAGAGGCCGTGGCCCCTCCAGGATAAATGTGCAACAGAATGTCACTGCATGGGATCTCCCAGTCACCAGTTAAAAAATACATATCTATAATAAATGTCTATTTCAATTGTGCTAAATATTTTACAAGACAGTTCATTCAAATGATTTCACGTAAGTCAACTCATTTTCTCAAAGTACACAGTGAATCACACACATTTCAGTTTGGGTTTTCCTGTTAATCAACCGCCTACCACAAAGCCAGTCTGACCACATTAAGTAAAATATGAACCCAAATACCACAGCTTTTTCATTTGTTCAAAGATACAGTAGACAGTTCTCATTGAGTGCAGTCTCCATGGAGACTCAATCACGCAGTCTTATTAACTTGAAAACAGCGAGTTAGAATAGAATTCAGGAGATAAACCAACACAACAAATTCTCAATCGCAAATCTCACACATTCCCCTTAGTTTCAACTCACATTGAGAAAAGATCTACAGGCGATAACAGAATGGATGTGAACGCTGCGTTAACATCACGTTGTTGAAATGACAAATGCAAGTGCTCAGATAACAAGGACCACAATGGGAACAGGCAGGACACACGTGTAAGCTGACCGAGCTACACACAGCACACGGTGCCTGGGCTTAGCAGGCTGAACCCCCAGCGCTGTAGGAGGAACACACCTAATTATTCTGAGAACATACTCCAAGGAGGATGAGCAGGTGTGTTGGAAAGTCAGCCTTCAATTCTGTGGGAAGATGCAATTGGCTGCCTATTTGACCTCTGCCCAGAAGCAACTGAACTTAGGAACTTTGAAGTTAAGAAATACAATATGCATACAGCTGTGATTGAATACAAAATTAAATTAAAAAAAGAAATACAATGTGGGTTCAGGGCACTGAAGGTTCTTGTTTGTGGTGTCACCTCCTCAGTCATGGAGCAAAACTCAACACGTGTGCTGGGGCCACAGGCAGCTCCAGCCCGTCCTTACCTAGCAAGGCTTTGTGTTTCCAGCCTCGACTTTCTCCTGTGGCGCCCTCTTATAAAATGGCACAAGAACACATGGTTGGAGAAAGAGAGAGGGCACGTTCACGTTACTTTTATTCCAGTACATTGCTTAAATTTTTCGATTTTATTATTAGTTATTGCGATTAATCTGTTTGTGCACCTAATTAGTAAGATAAGCTTCGTCACAGGTGTGCTTGTGTAGGAGAAAATGTGGTCTGCCCTATCAGAGGGTTCGGGCACCCACTGGGGTTCTCAGAATGCGCCCCCGCGGTCAGTTGGGCCGGTGTGTTTCCACCATGCACCTGCCACAGCCCGGAGTGCTTTCTAGGCAAGCACATCGCAGGCTGTGAGACCAGCGTTCTGGTCTTCCCGTGACCCTCCACGCCCGGCAAGGTGGGTGTTGGCAGAGATTAAACATGGAAATGTGAGGACACAGAAGGCTCTCAAACTGAAATGCCGTGGCAAAGTTGGCAGCCCACATCGCTGCTGTCTGCACCTAGAGAAAGACTCCGACACCCCTCCTTTCAGGAGATTTCTGTCTTCGCAGCCCTCCTGAAGGGGAAGCATTATTTTGCTTCACCAGTCACATGAAAGACAAGCAGTCTCACCCCCGGAGCAGACTGTGGCTGGTGTCAGTGGAACAGCTCTGTTCTCTGTGCACCTTCAGATGTGATGACTGGGGCTCGCTGTGAACCTCACTTAGCCTCTTCCCTCCCCACCGCCCAAATTCAGTGCATCCCACCAGGAGAGGCCGGGACCTGCAGAGACCACAGGGGTGCGGTTCATCAGCGCTGTGAAACTAATAGTGCCTATGTCGGACATTATGCTCAAATTTCCATCACATTTTCTTAGCAAAAATAGAAATATGCCTTCGACTGAAACATTTTGGAAATCATCCACTTACACATTCGAATGCATCTAATGAGTTTTAGTCTTCACTAGAGAAACACAGTCTTTTACCGTTATGAGTCTTGATAGGGTTTTCCTTGATTTCAAACTGCTCACTTACAATATTTTCTGGCTGAATTCACTTTATGAATTGTTTTTCTTATCTGCAGAAACTTTCCAATAGCAGGACCTTCCAACCCACAAACTTGCTGGCTGTGTTGAATCAGGCTGTTTGTGGTTGTGTCTTAGAACTTCTCCTCAGAGCCAACACCCACCTCTACGTGTGCAAAGTGCCTCTGCCAGGAATGTAGATCAGCTGTGCCAAGAACCACTGGGCACAGTCAGAAGAGCACAGATCTCTCATTCAACGTTGTTCTGTCAGCTCATGCCTCTGAATCAAGGACATTGCAGTGAGAGGAGAGAGATTTGTATTTTCACTTTTATAGGAAAACTCTTATCAAAATTCCATCTTGAAGAAAGGTTTCCTTTCTTTGAATCAACCAGATTTTTCTTCTAAAATACAGGCATATTTTGTCTACTTTTCAAAGCCTCCCCTACACCACCCCAGTCTGAGAAACCATCTCCTGTTCCCCGGATTCCTGTAACAGCCTCCAAACAGTTTTCCAGCCCCTGCTCGCCTAAAGGCAAGTCACGTCACTTCTCCACACTTAATCTTGCAGTGGTCTTCCTTACAACTTAGAGGAAAGCCAAAATCCTTCCAGTGGCCTCAAGATCCTTCACATCTACAGACCTCACAATACCTCTCTCACCTGATCTCCTACCCTCCTTTGTTCTCCAAAGTCTGGTCACCCTACTCTTCTTCTTGTCCTCAGAAAGGGCCCAGCAGAATGCCCAGGGCCTCGGCATTCACTCCTACTTCTGCCAAAACACTACACCCTGATGACCTTGTGGCTTGCTCCCTTGACTATTTCAAGTCCTGGCTTAAAA
>CAUYON010119147.1:0-12599 GCA_963573935.1 Arctocebus calabarensis
CCAGTACACAGGACTGGAGGACATTGTCCCTGTTTATCCTAAGGGTCAGGTAATTTTGTTTGTAATGGAAATGACTTATTTCTATTATTTTAATACAAAAGTATAAATATAGATTACAGGAACTTGGTGAAACACATTCACTGTGCCCTGCCATGATCACACATCAGTACAGCTCTCCACTCAGCTCTCTGTCTCACCTCTACCTCACAGAGGTATTTGAAACCAGTTAAGAGGACCACAGTACACTCCATCATCTGGGTCTTCTTCCTGCCTTTTGCAGAGGCCTCTGCTTTTATCTCAGTCTTTTCTGGACTGGCAGAGCCTACTTCGGTGATCATTGTTACAGCTTATGCTGTAGATGAAGCAAAGTCGTAAAATGGTACTTTATAAACTCTCTCGATTATAGTTTTGGGAAGGAGTGGAATAAGAAAGGGTGAGAAGGGGAATAGCAGAGAGATAACAGGGAGAAATCACACAATAGGAAGGTTCAAAAGCACAGGAGAAAATGAAGACTGTTAGTCTGACTTTCAGAATTCTGTCTGAGTCACAGAACCAAAACCAGCATCACAATAGAATTCTAAATCGGTGCAGTTACACCTTAAAGTGACCAAGACCATAGGTCTTGCTTTCAACTAGTTATACATGATAACTGACCCCCAAAGTCCAGTTATTTATAGGATACTTACTTTTCTATATACTTAGTATTCCTCATTCTATATGTGGTAATATGAAAATGTTGTCACCAAAGTATTAAAGCCCAATTTTATTTCAAATTTAAACATTAAAACTGAAATCTACCACAACACTAGATATTATGGAAACAAATTTTACATGTAGTGTGCCTAATAGCAATAAAATTAAATCTAGAACGAACATATATCATTTTGTGTTCCAGTCACATCATTTTTACCATCACTGTTCTAATACAAAAGTTAATTTTCTGAGAAAGGTATAAAGTTTACAGCTTATGTTGTAGATGAAACAAAATCATAAAATCGTACTTTATAAACTCTCTCAATTATAGTTTTGGCAAAGAGAAAACTATAATCACACTTCTAAAACCTCCATCCAGTCCATCTCACTTACTCTTTTCTTTGTGTACATGATGATAAGACAAATGTCTACAGACCCTAATACAAACCAAATGGAGACACTCTAGAGAAGAGAAAAAATATCTAACGATTGATTTTATCTTGATTTTATCACAACTCATGGAAACAAAATTTAAATTAAATATGAAAATAATTGGTTGGCTAAATTTACACAGGCAAAGGGACTTTCAAAGTGTGGAAACAACTGCCATAGAGAATAGACAGGGCCTGGCAGAGACAGCAGATCATACTTTTTTTCCCTCTAACTAGTGATAAAAGACCAAGGACCCTGGCCAAGGAGTAATGCCCCAATTTTCTTCAAAAGTGCTACAAACATAGAGCTAGGTGTGATGGCACACACCTATAGTCCCACAGAAGTATTTCTGAAAATATGTATTACTTGTGAAACACAATGAAGATTACGATTGCTTAAAACTACACCTCCCAAACACAACATGACAAGTTGTGCCCTCAGCTATTAGGGAGAAAAACAACACACATTTTCAAACACAAGGACTCTATAAGAACTCTAGGTCCACCTTAATATATACACTTCTGGGCCATTCAGCAAGAAGCAGAGTCACCTAAAAAGAGTGGCCAGGTTAGGGGGTTGGGAGGAGTGAGGGAGGATCAGTAAGTGTTGTACCACTGAGAGTGGAATTATAGAGAAATGCCAGCACATTGAGTACAAACTAGGCAATGTCCTTTATTGGGACGGTCAGTCCAGAGCAGGCGCAGGCCACTAAGTCTCTTGACCTCTTTAAAGCAGGGATGCAAGGTTTTTTATGGCACTTCAAGTGGGAGATGGGAGTCCCTAATGTAAGCAGAATTTTACAGAAGCTAATATCTGCAAGGTTAGAGGTATGGGGAGGGGGCTCATATAGGTGGGGGGTGAAGAACTGCACACAGGCAGACAAGACAGACTTATAACAGGATTGTGGTTTCACAAGATTTTTGTGGTGGGCACAGGATTTTACAGCTCTCAGCTGTTTGTTCAAGGGGCTATTTTGCTTACATAATGGAAAGTACGGTTGCAAACTCCTAACAAAATGGAGTATGTCTGGTTCACTTGCTCAAAATGGATGGAGTTAGGGCATCACGGTCCCCACAGGCCTTATCCTCACGTCAAATTTTCGATGTCTGAGTCAAACTCTTGAGTCATCATCTAAGGATACGGAGTCATGTTGGGCATTAATCACCATGAGTTTGATTGCAGCCAGTTGAGTCTTTAGGAAGTTGATGAACTAGGGTACACATACATCTGGGGCAATACATGTACTATAGCACAAATGTCTTCTTGCTGAAGCAAGCTAGTTGTAATATACCAGGTTAAGCCCATAGTGCAAGCTAGCCGAGTTCTGTTTGGAGCAAAGTAAGCTAAAGATGGTTCTAAATCTTGAGTATAACTACATACTGTGGCCAAAGAGGAGTTATTTGGTTAAGCTGTAGACTGAGGTTCGGAGACAGCTTGCCTGTGCTATCATATCTCCAAAAGTAAGGGGTGGGGCTACTTGGGCACAAGATGACAGTTTCTTGTCAGTTATTCGGGGGGCTAGCTCATCTAACCCTACATAACATGGGGGCCTGGGTTGTAAGCACAACTAACAATCAGAAGCTAAATTAGGTTGGGTTACATTTAAAAGATGATACATATCGTCTAACATGCTTAGTAAAGTAGGGAGCTAGGAGAGTTGCTGGTGTGGTTTCTTATTGGGTGTGGGGCTCCTGAGCTCTGGATTAAAAGAGTTGAACAGTGGGTCTTATAATTTGGCCTGTGACCCCACTGGTCTCAGGGGAGTCTTGGGTGGATGAACTAATTGAATTAAAAATTGAGTCGCCTGAGATTGGCACATGTAGAGTTGGAGTTTCCAAGTCTGTTTCTGTCACCAGACTCAGACATTTGGTTTTTGCACCTGGATTGAAATTGGGTTACATGTTCAAGGTGTTAGATATGCCCAGCAACCTCCCTCAAGGTACTTGTGACAAGCCTCTGGTCTTTTAACAGTGACATTCTTGGTATTATTAAAGGTAAAGGCACCATTCTGTAATAGGGATTTAAGAAGGGTGATTCCACATCCATGCTGTACGTAGTTGGAGAGGCAGCTCATCAGCCCATATGACCAGGATTTTCTGTAATGGGCTGCTTGATATGGGCCTAATAATTTGTACAGGACAGTGTAGAAAACTGGGCCTACAATGCTCTTTTCCCAGGTAGTATTAGCTAAGACCTTCCCCTTCCTGTTAAGTATAAAATAAGAGGAGGAGGAAGCAAGGGTTAAGGAAAAGAGGACATGTACCTACAGGAAGTAGATTAAGATTTTTAAAAGTCTCAGTTTGAGGGAATCTTCTCCTGGGACTGCCTTCCAGTGGGTTCTGCTGTCCCAGGTGGTTTTCTTTACCCGGGAGTAGTGGCTCCATGATGACAAGGCACCAACTCTCTTAGTGGTCGGGGTAGTAAGGGTGACAGTGAAAGGGTCTTTTCACCTTAGGGTGAGTCCTTCTTTCTGGAATGATTTGACATACACTCGATGCATGCTGGAAGGCACTTTTGGGGTCCTGGTTAGTTCCTCTGGGATCCTGGTAAGGGTCTTGAATCTGGGGTTAGATGACTTTCTGGATCTGGGAGAAGGACTGGAGATACTTTAAAAGAGTATGGTTAGTTATTCCTGCTAATTGAGGATCATATACATGGGGAAGCAGTGGGGGAGGCCTCCCATACATGGTTTTTTTTAATGGAGTAAAACCAATCTTATACAGGGTAAATCTTGTTTTAAGGGTGGCTAACGGCAGGAACTGTACATTGGTCACTGCCCAGGGTACCTCCTTTTGTGTGATCACCGCTGCTCCTACTTTCCGGGAGCCTTGCCTTAGATAGCTGCTGCCATTTGTGAATACCATGGCCTTGGTGTTTGAGAATGGTTTTTCTTGCAAGTCGGTGAACCAGTGCTGGGAGTAGTCTAGGACATCTTCACAGTTGTGCACCAGCTCTGTTGGGTTATCATCTGATATCAGTGTAGCAGGATTCAGGTTTTGGGTCTGAGCAAAGTACAGTCATGGCTGGTCAGGTAGCAGGCTTTGGTATTGATTGACCTAGCATTGGACATTCAATGACCCGGGGTCCCTTGAAGGAGGGTTTCCACGGCATGCAGAGCTGTCAAAATCAAGACCTGTCCCAGAGTTAATTTGTCCACCTCCCACACCAGTAGGGCTGTGGCCATAGTGACTTGCAGACAGCCTGACCACCCAGAGGCTACCCAGTCTAGGCATTTAGATAAATAAGCCACTGGCTACTTCCATGGCCCTAGAGTCTGGGTCAGCACACCTTTTGCAATATCTCTTGTTTCATGTATAAACAGGTGGAAAGGCTTGGTGATGTCTGTCAAAGTCAAAGCTGGGGCTGTTACGAGGGCTTGTTTCAAATCTTTAAAGGCCTGGTCTTCCTGCTCTTTCAACTGCCGAGGTCCAAATCCAGCAGTGGCAGCATGCCAGAGTATTGCAATCTCAGCAAAACTGCAGATCCACAGCCAGGAGCAACCCCCACCTCCAGGAAATCCCAGACTTGCCATTTGGTTGTAGGAGTTGGGATTTTCAGGATCACTTATTTTCTTTCTCCAGTCAGCATCTGTTGGCCTTTTGACAACATGTACCTGAAGTACGTCTCTTCTGTCAAGATGAGCTGCACTTTCTTTGCTAACATGCTGTAACCTAGATCTTGAAGGTACTATAGAAGGTCCCAAGCACTTATTAAGCAGTCTTCATAATTTTTAGCAGTCAGCTGGATGCCATCAACACAGTGTAAGAGAATACAGTTCATATATCTGTCTTTGAAGATTTTCAGGTCTTTTCTCAAGGCCTTTCCAAAGAGGATGGGAGAGTTTTTGAAATCCTGGAGCCTTGTCCAGGTCAGTTGATCGGTCATTCCAGACTCTAGGTCAGTCCATTCAAAGGCAAAGATCTTCTGATTGGCTGGAACCAGTGGGATGGAGAAGAAGGCATCCTTTAAGTCTAGATCTATAAACACCTGGAATTCTGGTTGGAGGAAACTCAAGAGAATGTACGTTTGGAACTATTGGGTGAATGGCTTCCATCCGCTTGTTTACTTTCTGGTGGTCTTGCACTGGCTGGAAGTCTGATGACCCTGGTTTCTTAACTGGAAGAAATGGTGTGTTCTAGGCCTACTGGCAGGGAGTTAAGATTCCAGCTTCTAGTAAATGCTGGAAATGGGGTGTTAACTTTTGTCGGGTTTGCTGGATCATCAGGTACTGCTGGACCCAAACAGGGGAGTCTTTAGCAGGGAGCTGGACTACAACTGGGTGGTGGTGCCTGGCCAGTCCAGGAGGATTTGATTCTGCCCACACTAAGGGGACGTCTTTTTGTAGCTGAGTCAATGGTGTAGGAGCTACTGGTTTTGCTTTTTCCTCTCCTCCAGGATTACTGAGGAGAAGATACTCTTCACACAAAGGTGCAGATAGATGTAACTAGTAGACTGGGGGTTCAGGAACCAGAGAGGGACTTGGGTCCAGGACTATTTTGTCTCCTTGTGGGGAGAACAAAATGGTGGCCCAGAGTTTCTGGATCAAGTCTCTGCCCAAGAGGGAGTAAGGGCAATCTGGGATTTGGAAAGTGTGAGTCACTTACTTCCATCCAAGGTCCACAGTCCAATGTTGGATGACCTGACACACATGAGTGGTCCTCGTGGCTCCCTGATTGGGAATCTTTTCTTCAGATAAGAGTCCCAGTGGTTCCTGAAAAACAGATTGCTCTGCCCTAGTGTCCACCAGGAATCAGATCTGGGGGCCGCCACTGTGGCTGGTGCCATGGGCTCTCAGGGGCCTAGTGGGAAACAGCCTCAGCCCCATCAGTCAGAATCGGTATCCTTTTCAGTTGATGATAATGCCAAGGCCTTATTGCGCCTGCTCTCAGGGCAGTCTTTTCTAGTGGCCCTTTTCCTTACAGTATGCATATTGGTCTCTCTCCAAATGTTCCCTTTCTAACTCACCTGCAGTTTGGGTCCACCTGTCTTCCACCTTGTTTCTGAAGGTACCTTGGTCCCTTGCACTGTTTGTAGAGCAGTCACACTAACTTTAGCCTGCTGGCATGACACTCTCTCTGTTTCTGCTCTTCTCTGTTTCTGTTTATCAGTATCTCTATTATCATAGACCTTTTGGACTATCTCTAAAAGCTGAGAGATGTTCACACCTGTGAATCCTTCTAACTTTTGTAACTTCCTTCTGATATCTGGAGCTGACTGGGAGACAAAGGCTAAATTCACAGTTGTAGCACTCTGAAGCTGAGGGGTTAAATGCAGCATCTAGTTGGAAGGTCTCTCTGAGCCTCTTCAGATATGCCCCAGATATACCTCAGTTGTTTTTGACAAATGTATAGTTTTCCAGGCTTCTGCCCACAAATCAGTTAAGAGAAACCAGTAGAAAGCCTCTAGAGCCCAGAACCCTACCAAGGTTTTGGGGTTCCACTCTGACTGCTCCTCCAGGAAAATTCTATTAAAATCTCTCTGTCTGTCCAGTTTCTCCAGAACTGGCCAGAAATATTTTCCAAGCCTATGTTTGAGCCCTGTCTCATTCTTCTCCTGGGAGGAATATCAGGAGAACCTGCTGACAATCATCTCAACTAGGATGATGTGTCCAGAAAATGGACTCAATCAAGGAAATAAGAGCCTGTGGTTTTCCTGAAAAAGGTAGGTTTGGGGTTTTCTGATTGGACAAATTAGAAGTGGAGAAGGAAACGTAGACAGGAAAGAGTTGGTTGCCTCTTCCAATTCCTTCCAAGGGGTGCATCTTGCAAAGGGAGAGGATTGGGGCCCCATTCTGGTCTGAGCAGGACTGAAGACGAGATCCCGGGAGTGAATGGGGACAGTGTTGAGGAGTAGGAACCTCCCAATGAGGTGCTGATGAGAGTTCCTCAGTAGCGGAAACTGTGGATGAAGATGGCCTTCCCATATGGTAGGGAGGCGGTAAGTCCTCTTCTTCCCTGGAAGGAGGGGGTACTGGTCAGGACTCATTGGCCTCTCTATGGGCATGGACAGGCAAAGAGGAATGCAGAATAGGATCCCATGGCACATGCTTGCAGCCAAGGAGGGGGCTTTGAACTAAACTGAGCTACTGTTTAATATAAGGGAATTGGTCAGGGTGACCTGGCTGCCCGGTGACTACTTGGGGTACTGCAGTCACCAGGGTTGCATCCAGGAAGCCTGTTGATAGCTACCCCATATTAAAACTCAGCCACTTGACCTCACAGAGGACCTGAAGGTGACTCTTTGAGAACCGAACTCCATAATCATCTGAGAAACCTGGGATGAAATTCTTTAGCATACATTGTAAAGGTGTCTAGTTATCAAACCTTTGTTGGGAACATAACCTGTTGAGTTTCCATAACTCAGCAGACACAGAAACTGAAGCTTTATTAAGACAAAGAACAACAATCACAGCCAAAAAAGATGACAACTACATATGACATCAATTTTTTTTTTTTTAAGATTGCACATTTAAGTGAGATCATGTGGTATTTGCCTTTCTTTGTTTGGTTTATTACTCTCATATATGTGCTCTGGGCTAATCCATGTTATTGCAAATGACAGGCTTCATTCTCTTTTGTTTTTTTAAATATGGAAATGACATTTTATTTTTTATCTTTATTAAATTGTGACTGTGTGCATTAATGCATTTATGGGGTACAATGTGCTGAATTTATAAACGCTGGGGAATGCTTACATCAAACTGATTAATGTAACCATCAACTTGTTTGCTTATTTGTTGTGATAAGACATTGATACTGTATTCTTTTCTTATTGAGACAGAATCTCACTTTGTGGCCCTGGGTAGAGTGCCATGGCATCATAGCTCACAGCAACCTCCAATTTTGGGGCTTAAGCGATTCTCTTGCCCCAGCCTCCCAAGTAGCTGGGACTACAGGCACCCACCACAACACCAGCAATTTTTGTAGTGTGACCCTGTCTCACTCTGGCTCAGGCTGGTCTCAAACCTCTGAGTTCAAGGCAATTCACCAGCCTCAGGCTCCCAGAGTGCTAGGATTACAGGCGTGAGCCACCACACCCAGCTATACTCTATTCGTAATAGTTTTGAAATGTACCATTGTATTGTGCACCTTAGGTGAGGTCCCACCAATTGCCCTTCCTTCTCCAAGCCTCCCCACTCCCAAACCCTCTCCCTCCTCTTCCATCTTTATTTCTGGACTACAGTTTATGTTTTATCATATGTTTACATATGAATGTGTAAGTTATTATATGTTGATTTCATAGTAGTATTGAGTACATTGGATACTTTTTCTTCCATTGTTGAGATATTTTACAAAGAAGAGTATGTTTCAGTTCCATCCAGTAAATCATAAAAGATGTAAACTCTCTATCTTTTTCGTTGGCTCCATAGTATTCCATGGTATACATATACCTCAGCTTATTAATCCATTAATGAGTCAATGGGCACTTGGGCTGCTTCTATGTCTTGGCAATTATGAATTGGGCTGCAATAAACATTCTGGTGCAAATGTCTTTGTTCTAAAATTATTTTTGATCATCTGGGTATATACCTAGTAAAGGAATTGCAGGACTGAATGGTAGGTCTACTTTTAGTTCCTTGAGTATTCTCCATACTTCTTTCCAAAAGGGCCATATTAGTTTGCATTCCCACCAGCAGGGTACAAGTGTTCCCTTCTCTACACATCCAAGCCAACACCTGTAGTTTTGGGATGCTGTGATGTGGGCTAATCTTACTGGAGTTAGATGATAGCTCAAAGTAGTTTTAGTTTGCATTTCTCTGATGATTGAAGATGATGAGCATTTTTTCATGTATTTGTAGGCCATGAGCCTGTCTTCTTCAGAAAAGTTTCAGTTCAAGTATCTTGCCCACATGGAAATGGGATTATTTGTTCTTTTCTTATTGACTAGTTTGAGATCTCTATGGATTCTAGTTATCAGACCTTTGTTGTGAACATAAACTATAAAAATCTTCTCTTATTCTCTGTGCTGTCTTTTTCCTTACTTACTGTGCTCTTGGTTGTGAAGAACCTTTTTAGTTTGATCATATCAAAATAATACATTTTTGGTGTTGCTTCAATTTCCAGGAGCATCCTCCTCATTAAATATTTTCCCAGGCCGATTTCTTCAAGTGTTTTCCCTACAGTCTCTTCTTGTATTTTTATAATTTCATGTCTTAAGTTAAAATCTTTTCCAGTGAGAATCAATTTTTGTTAATGATGAAAGGTGAGGGTCTAAATTCAGTCTTCTACAGGTCACTAGCCAGTTCACCTAGCATCATTTGTTAAACAGGTATTCACCCCCCCCAACACTGGAAGTTTTTGATAGGCTTATCAAACATGCAATGATGATAAGTGACTGGGTTCATTTCTTGGTCCTTTATTCTGTTCCATATATCTACCTGTTTTTGTGCCAGTACCATGCTGTTTTGATCACTATAGATTTATAGTATAGTCTGAAGTCTGGTAACATTATACCTCTTGATTTGTTTTTATTTCTGAGCAATGTATTGGCTAGTCTTGTTTTCGTCTGATCCCTATAAAACAAAGTACTATATTTTCAAGCTCTTTAAAGTATGACTATGGTGCATCAATAGGGATTGTATTAAAGCTGTTAATTGCTTTGAGTAGTATGGACATTTTATTATTTTTTTTTTATTAAATCATTGCTGTGTACATTAATGCATTTATTGGGTACAATGTGCTGATTTTATATACAAATTGAAATACTTACATCAAACTGGGTAACATAGCTTTCACCTCACTTTCTTAATTATTGTGTTAAGACATTTATACTCTACATTTAGTAGATTTGATGTCTACCTTTGTAATGGAAAAACATACTATGTTCATGGCTGGACATTTTAACAATGTTGATTCTCCCCAGCCATGAGCATGATATGTTTTTCCATTTGTTGAAATCTTCAGCTATTTCTTTTCTCAGAGTTTCATAATTCTCTTTACAGAGAGTTTTTTGTTGTTTGTTTGTTTGTTTGTTTGTTTTTTATTGTTGGGGATTCATCGAGGGTACAAGAAAGGAGTTGCACAAATTGCAGTTGTTAGGTAAAGTCCTTCTTACAATTGTGTCTTGCCCCCAAAATGTGTGTTGCACATCAAGACCCCACCCCCCTCTTTCGTTCCCTCTCTCTGATCTTCCTTTCCTCTGTGCACCTCCCTCCTTCTTTCTCTCTCAACTCTCACCTTCTCCCATCCCCCACCATGTCATTGTCATTAATTATCCTCATATTAAGATCGAATACATAGGATTCATGTTTCTCCATTCTTGTGATGCTTTACTAAGAACAATGTGTTCCACTTCCATCCAGGTTAATACAAAGGATGTAAAGTCTTCATCTATTTTAACATCTAAATAGTATTCCATGGTATACATATACCATGGCTTGTTAATCCATTCCTTGATTGGGGGGCATTTTGGCTGTTTCCACAGTTTGGCAATTGTAAATTGAGCTGTGATAAACAGTGTAGTGCAATTGTCCTTATGATAAAAGTGTTTTTCTCCTTCTGGGTAGGTGCCCAGTAATGGGATTGTAGGATCAAATGGGGGGTCTAGTCTAAGTTCTTTTGGGGTTCTCCATACTTCCTTTCAAAAATATTGTATTAGTTTTCAGTCCCACCAGTAGTATAAAAGTATTCTCTTCTTTCCACAGCTATGCCAGCATCTACAGGTTTAAGATTTTGTGATGTGAATAATTCTCACTGGGGTTAGATGATATTTCAGGGTGGTTTTGATTTTCATTTCTCTAATAATTAGGGATGATGAGCATTTTCTCAGATGTTTGTTAGCCATCCATCTGTCTTCTTTAGAGAAGGTTCTATTCA
The DNA here is from genome assembly GCA_963573935.1 of Arctocebus calabarensis. Lineage (NCBI taxonomy): Eukaryota > Metazoa > Chordata > Mammalia > Primates > Lorisidae > Arctocebus > Arctocebus calabarensis. Next base: position 10,941 of record CAUYON010119147.1, read on the forward strand.
TGTCTCTTGCCCATTGATATATGGGATTGTTGGCTTTTTTCATGTGGATTAATTTGAGTTCTCTATGGACCCTAGTTATCAAGCTCTTGTCTGATTCAAAATATGCAAAAATCCTTTCCCATTATGTAGGTTGTCTATTTGCTTTGGTTGTTGTTGCCTTAGTGGTACAGAAACCATTCAGTTTAATTAACTCCCATTTGTTTATTTTTGTTGTTGTTACAATTGCCATGGCAGTCTTTTTCATAAAGTCTTTTCCCAGGCCAATATCTTCCAGTGATTTTCCTGTGTTTTCTTTGAGGATTTTTGTTGTTTCATGCCTTAAATTCAAGTCTTTTATCCATCTTGAATAAATTTTTGTAAGTGGAGAAAGGTGTGGGTCCAGTTTCAGTCTTTTACATGTGGATATCCAGTTATCCCAGCACCATTTATTGAATAGGGAGTCTTTCTCCCATTGTACGTTCTTGTTTGGTTTATTGAAGATTAAATAAGATGTTAGTTTCATTTCCTGGTTTTCTATTCAATTCAAAATGTCTATGTCTCTATTTTTGTTCCAGTACCATGCTGTCTTGACCACTCTGGCCTTGTAGTACAGCCTAAAATCTGGTATACTGATGCCCCGGCTTTGTTTTTATTATGAAGAACTGCCTTATCTATACAAGGCTTTCTCTGGTTCCATACAAAATGAAGAATCATTTTTTCCAAGTCTTGAAAGTACAATGTTGGTGTTTTAATAGGGATGGCATTGAATCGGTAGATTGCTTTGGGAAGTATAGACATTTTAACAATGTTGATTCTTCCTGTGGGGTTAGAAATCGCCACATGTATGTCTCATGTACGGCTCATTCGAGTGAGCCACTAATGGGTTAAATTGGCTTTTGTCTTCACAGAAAAAGCAATAGATTTGGGCAGCCCTGAGGCAAACACAAAGACTGTTTTCTGGTCATCTGGAGACAGATGCTTTGAAGTTTTTGCAACTGTTGGTCAGGAAAATAGAAGCTGAAAAGTTTCTTGCCTGGAGGCACGGTCCAGAGGTTGATACATTTTGTCAAAAGCCTAAAGATCTTAGCACTGTGGAGAAACAAAGTCATAAATCCATTTAAGGTTAACTTGGTGAGTGCATGAGGAAATAGTTCCCCTATAGCTTTGTCTCTCTTATTTTTGTGTAGATTTCTTAAGACCTAAAGTAAAAGAGTATTGTGCTGTTTTCCGGGACTGGATATCTGCCACTTAAGTTTAAAGTCAAATAATGAATATTGTAAATCATAGATTAAGTGTGCATATGACTGCAAAAGGATATAAGGTAGTCAGAAATAAAGTTAATTTGCTACATGCCACAACAGAGCTTGTAGCCTGCTTCTTGTGCCCTTCTTAACATTACAGTGTGAATCTACACCTGAGGCAAAACTATAGCCCCTCGTGTCTCCAGTCATGCAACAATTCCCAGCTATGAGTATGGTATTTTCTTCCATTTGTTAGTATCCTCTGCTATTTCCTTAGGGTTTCATCATTTTCCTAATAAAGGTCCTTCATCTCTTTTGTTAGGTATATTCCTGGGTATTTAATTTTCTTTGAAGGTATGGTGAAGGGAGTTGAGTCCTTAATTAGTCTCTCATCTTGACTGTTATTGGCCTATACAAAGGCTACTGACTTATAGACATT
>CAUYON010119149.1:0-146067 GCA_963573935.1 Arctocebus calabarensis
GTTACGGTGCATCTTAGAAGGGTACAAGTGAAAATGACTAAATGCAGAATATAAATGTCTTCATATAGTGATTAAAAGGCCATGAAGGCTATGTTAAATAGTTCGATGAAAATATTTCAGATTGTATATGAAGTCAGCACACTGTGCCCCATGATTGCACTAATGTACATAATTAAGATTTAATAAAAAAATAAATGAATAAATAAAAATAAAATAGATCCCTTATAAACAGCAGTTAGTTGGGTCTTTTTTTTTTTTTCCTGTATGACAGTTACTGTCTTTTAAATTGCATGGTTCAGTCTATTTGGATTTATTGCAGTCACCCTATAGGGCTGAGTTTAAGCCGCCTGCTCTTTGTGTTGTATACACCCTATGTATTCTTCGTGTTTTTGTTATTCTAATCAATGTATTCTTAAAAAAATTGTAAATAATGTTTCATATTTATTGTTTTTCCCCCTTTTCGTTGGTCTTCATTACTTTTGGAAAGTCTAGACTTTTGTCTGGGAATGTTCCTCTAAGTCCTAAGAACTTCCTTTGTATTTGTGTTGTGAGTGTCTACAGAAATTGAACTTACTAAGCATTTGCCTAAAATGTATTTATTTTGACTCCATTTTTGAATAGATATTTTTGCTGAATAGGTATTTTGCTGTATATTCTAGGTTTACAGGCCTTTCCTTTTAAAATATTAAAAATGTCATCCTACTATTCTTTGGCTTCTATTACTTTCCTATAACAAGATAGCCATCATTCTTACTGCTGTGTCCTTAAAAAGTACATACAGTGGGATGGCGCCTGCAGCTCAGTGAGTAGGGTGTTGGCCCCATATACCGAAGGTGGCGGGTTCAAACCTGGCCCTGGCCAAACTGCAAAAAACAAAAAATAGCCAGAGTGCCTGTGGTCTCAGCTATTCGGGAGGCTGAGGCAAGAGAATCACCTAAGCCCAGGAACTGGAGGTTGCTGTGAGCTGGTGACACCACGGCACTCTACCAAGGGCAACAAAGTGAGAGTCTGTCTCTACAAAAAAAAAAAAAAAAAAAAAAAAAAAACCACATACAGTGTTTTTTGTCCCTTGCTGGTTTTAAGATTTTTGTCAGTCACTATCTCTTTCTTTTGATATGCTTAATTTCAGTTTGCTATGCCCAAGTGTATTTATTTATTCACCTGGATTTCTTGCATTTGTGGGTTGATATTTTTAATAAACTTTGAAAACTTTTTGGCCATTGTCTTTTAAAACATTTTTCTTCTTTGATTTCTATATCCTGTTTTTTAGTATTCTAGTTGCATGTATGTTAAAGAGACATGTGGAAACTTTAGCCTATGTTTTTCATTCTTTTATTTTTCTTCCCTGTATGTCAGATTAGATAGTTTCTACTCACTTTAAGATTACTAAACTCTTCCTGCTTTTTCAAGTCTTCTGTTAAACACTTTAATAAATTCTTTGTCTTAGACAGATTTTATTTTCAGTTTTAAACTTTCCATTTGGTTCTTTCCTACTATTTCAACTTTTTGTTCACATATGCCATGTTTTTGTGTCTATTCCTATTTTTCACTAGATTCTTTAACATTTTACTACATAGCTCCTTTAAGTTTTTCACTCCTAAAGCCAACTAGGATCATTTGTGGGTCTTCTCTTGGCCAACTTTCTTTTGACAGTAGATCTCATCATCCTGCTTCTCGCTTATTTAGTAATTTTATTGTATGCCAAACATTACAAATTAAATATTGTAGAGCTTCTAAATTATGTCATTTTCCTCTCAAGAGGGAGCTTTGTTCTAATCAATAGAAATTTGTGGCAGATCACCTTGGTCTTGCTTGCTTTTAGTGGGAGCATATGGTCTTTATTCTTACGCCATGGTCCTAACTCCTAAGGCATGGGCTCCCTAGGTTCTCAATAACTATTAAGGCATGGGTTCCCTAACTTCTCACTGACTTCTAAGGCATGGGCTCACTAGGTTCTCACTAACTCCTAAGGCATGGGCTCCCTATGTTCTCACTAACTCCTATGGCATGGGCTCCCTAGGTTCTCACTAACTCCTAAGGCATGGGCTCCCTAGATTCTCACCTTATTACTAGCCACTGTTCACCCAAATGGGCATTTCTTGCAGGGTGCTGCTGATCAGGCCCTAACAAGGCCAGATGAGCCTATGTTTTGACATCTGAAGATTGTTTATTCACTTCCAAGGCCTATTGTCAGAGATAAGTTGGGGAATGGAACTCCATGGTACTGGCCAAGGACCCAGGGCACTCTGCACCCAGTGAAGAATTGACTATGAATTTCATCTAGAATAAAAATACTTTGAAGATATAACTGTTTTAGAATAGGGAGATTGTAACTTTGTAATCTATGAGGAGGAATCTGTTTGGCATGTACTATGATGAGTAATAACATTGCTCATGTTTTCTTTGAGTGTGAGAAGAAAAGGTAACAAATGGAAAGAGGGGGAGATCAGTTCTTTGGGGAGATACCCATACTACTTTCCGGAATTGCTGTCTTCCCTGTAAATAAAAGTGAAACTGTTGATTTCTCATCACTTCTCCATTGATTGACTCGGGTAACAGGTAGATGGATTCCTTGATCTGGCAACAACCTAAATATTCAGGTTCTTCACCAGGGTCTCACCATCTGGCTGGATAGGAATGTCAATATTTCCTTAACACTGTGAGACCTCTGAAGTCTCAGTTCACCTCTTTCTTCTCCAGCAACTATTTGCTTGTTTTCAGTCATGCCCTGCATGGGGCCAATAGCTTGAGGGGCACATCTCTGTAAATTCCTTGACTTCCTCTCTGCAGTCTCCTCTTTTCAGGGATCTGCCCTAAAACTCTAAGTGACATGAAATTCCAGAACTTTAATATCCATTTCTCTTACCCACTTACTTTTTTTCCTATGCAGCCAGATAGCTTGTTCTTTGTTTGTGCAAGTTTATGAAAAATGATTTGGAGATCTCTCCCAGACAGAAAGCCTGAATGAATGGAAAATCAACCTCACGAATGTTTCTTCTCATAAGGATTGTAGCCTTGTGCTTTCCATTGCTCAGTATCTGAAATCTGGTTTTAAAAATCACACTTTGTTCAGCTTTACAGCTCTTTATTATATGAGGACATGTGGAATACTGGCTACTCAGTCATGAACTGAATCATGAATGGTTATTTTAAATCATTTTCAACAGTTTTAATGTTTTCTCCAAAGAAAAGGATTTTAAATGACACATTTTTTTTCAGTCTGAAGAAAATATGCTGCAGAAACTCTAAGTAATTAACATAGTGAACCCACATCTGAAATGACGATGGTGGTGACAGGGTGTGTGTGTATAGAGAGTAAATTCTGAAGATGATATACATGTGTAAGACCAAAATCACATATGCTTAAAATTGTGATTAAAAATCCCTTAAAATGGAGATTCACATGTCATCTCTCAGGAATCCAACAGATAGCTGCTCTGATTCTTTGGTTGAACATCAGATAAAGATACTGGCTAGTATTTATGGACCGTGTTCTATATGTACATGTGAGCATGCGTGTACCTGTGTGTGTGCGTGTGTGTATAAAACTTATATTCTTAAGCTCTAGATCACACTTAGTGCTTACACTAAGATACGTGGATACCAGTGGTACTGAAGAAACATTAGACCTACATCTCATATCTCCTACATTCCTTGGGGAATATACTCTTTAAAGGAGATGGTGGGGTTGTTTTTTCTACCTTTTTCCTTAGAGTGCAAATTACATTCTCTCTGACCCATCTCACCTTGGTCTCTGTCTGTTTCTCCTATACCCACCCCTCACCTGAGCATAGGTCTAGTGACATTTTTCCCAAGTTAAATACATGGATTGGTCTTCAGCAGTGTCCATGGACAGAGAGCTGAGTAGCTAAGTTGGTTACATGCAGAGCTACAGGCTTGGGGGCCTCAGTTTCTCTATAGGCTGATGAGTTTCTTTCCTTGGTTGCCTGACCACAGATATCATTCTGATGCTCCTAATTATATTCAGTTATTTTGCATAAAATCAGTAGAAAACCCATCCTGAGAACAATAATGTGCTATGCTAAAGGTCTTCACGTATGAAGGATATCATTATTCATTACCTCGTATCATTAATTCATTCTGCTTGAGTGGTGGCCACATAATTCCAACAATTGAAGAGGAAAATGATTAAAAAATAAATAATTTAGAAAAATTTTTCAGCTTTATCTTATTTTTAATTTATCAGCGAATGTCTCATCCTTTTAATTTTTAAGATAAAATTTCAGTACAAATCAAATATATACAGACAGTTGGTACAATTTGATTTGATTTGACATATTCATGCCTTTGTGAAACTAACTCAATGGGAAGATGGTGAATATAATCATTATCCCCAAAAGTTTTCTCATATTCCCTTATAATTCGTCCCTTTATACTCCCATCCTTATAAAACTATTGATTTGTCCTCTGTTACTATGATTAGAATGTATTGTTTAGAATTTTATGTAAATGAAATACAGACTATGTGCTATTTTTACTTCTTTCACTCAGAATAATGATTTTTATATTCACTTATGTTGTATATGTCAAAGTTTTTTTTCATCTTTTTTTCTGAGTAATTTTTCTTTGTATAGATCTGCTATGATTTGTTTTTTATTTGATTACTGAGGAACATTCGGTCTGTAGTTTTTAGCTACTAGAAGTAAAACTTCTGTAAATATTCCTGTACAAATCTTTGAGGGAATATGTGTTTTTGCTTCTCTTGAATAACTTTCTGGGAATGCAATAGTTGGGTGTGTGATGAATGCATGTTTAACTTACTATGAAATTACCATATGGTTAGCCAGACTCAGGGTATCATTTTATACTTTTTAACAATGGTGAATAAGAGCTCTACATACTCAAAAATATATGCTATGGTCAGACTTTTTATTTTTTTAATTTTAGCTGCTCTAATGAGAATGTAGTGGTACTCATTGTGGCTTTAATTTGTATGTCTCTAAAATAGAAAGATGTGAATATTTCTGTCTGTACTTCTATGCTGTTCATAAAAGTTCTTTTATAAAATGTCTGTTCAAATTGTTATTTATTTATTTATTGAGACAGATTTTCACTCTGTTGCGTTGGGCAGAGTACTGGGGCATCATAACTCACAGCAACCTCAAACTCTTGGGCTTGAGCAACCTTCTTGCCTCAGCCTCCGGAGTAGCTGGGACTACAGGCCTTTTCCATGATGCCTGGCTAGCTTTCCTATTTTCAGTAGAGACCAGGTCTTGCTTATCCTCTTGTCAGGTTGGTCTCAAACGCCTGAGCTCAAGTAATCCACCTGCCTCAGCCTCCCTGAGTACCAGGATTACAGGCATGAGCCACCATCCCCAGCTTGTTTGCTCATTTTTAATAGACTTTTATGTACTATTAAGTTGCGAGGAGTCTTTTTGTACTCTGCATACTTGTCCTTTGTCTTATACAGATAGTCCCTTTTCATTTCCATTTTTACAATGACCAGAAAGCAGTATGTACTTAGTAGAAATCATACCTCAATTACTCATGCAATCATTCTGTTTTTTTCTTTCAGTACAGTATTCAATAACTCACATGAGACATTTAACACTTTATTATAAAATGTCTTTTGTGTTTGATGATTTTGCCCAACTATAAACTAATTTAAGTGTTCTGAGCACATTTAAAGTAGGCTAGGTTAAGCTATGATGTTTGGTAGGTTATATTTATACATATTTTTAAATTTAGAAACAGGGTCTTGCTCTGTTGCCAGGCTGGAGTATACTGGCACAATCAGAGCTTACTTCAGCTTTTAACTCCTAGCCTCAAGCAATCTTCCTACTTCAGCCTCCGGGGTAACTGGGACTACAGGCATGTGCCATGATATGTTTGGCTAATTGTTCCTAATTTTGTAGAGATGGGGGTCTTTCTATGTTGCCTTAAACTCCTGACCTCAAGCAATCCTCTCATGTAAGCCTCCCAAAGTGCTGGGATTACAGGTGTGAGTCCCCATGCCTGGCATAGGTTAGTTGTATTAAATTCATTTTCATCTTAACAACATTTTCACCTTCCAAGGGGTTTATCAGAACGTGACCTCATTCTAAGTCTAGGAGTATCTGTATGTATGTTCTTTTTTTTTTTTTTAATAATTTTATTGAATTATAATTGTGTACATTGGTGCAATCATGGGGCACAATGTGCTTACTTCATATACAACCAGAAATATTTTGATCATACTGTTAGAGATAGCCTTCTCTCACACATGTTCTAAATATTTTCTCCCAGTCACCAGATTGCCTTTTCATTTTCTTCATGGCATCTTTCAAAGAGCAAACTGAGGCCAGGATAGGTAATTTGACTTGCTCAAAATTACCCAACTAAGAACCAGAGATCTGGAATTTTAATTCAAGTATTTCAGTTTTCCAACTCCTTTCTCATAGTCATTATGCTATATTGCTAAAGAACCATGAAATAAATCATTTATTTATAGGAAAATATTTTACTGCATTCCTACTACTTTACATTTTCAGTACTTGCATAGTGGGTCTATGTAAATGAATACATGGTCTTTGTCCACCTTAAGGTATTAGGAAAATATGAGGAAAAAAACCCTAAAAATCTCAAAAGATATTTTGAATGCTATGATAAATATAAATAGCACAGGTTTGTTGAGGAAATGATCAACTAGAATAGATATTTGATCAAGGTCTGAAAGATTTACAGTGGGTCTAGATAGCAGAAGAGAATGATCAGGGATGCTACCCAGCATAGACACAGTCAAGTCACAGAGGTGCCAGAGCAAGTAGTCTGCAGAATTGAGACTAAATATGAGATTCTTTGGTGAAATGGCAAAGAGGCCACTTTAAATATTTATGAGGTTATAGCAAATATTGCATAGTTAGGTGCAAAGACTTTATCCTACAGATAATTAGTTATAAATATTAATCTGATTATGATAAAACCATGGCTTTAGAATGTTTATTTGAGCTGCAGTGTGGAAGCCCATTGTAATGGAAGAAGAGGAATTAAACTGATAGGAGTTGCTCTGGTAAAGTGGAAAGGGTAGATTTATGAGATAATTTTAATAATCAATAATTCAGGTATGTAATATATAGCATACTATCCAAGTGCAGTGAATGAACAAAATTGAACCTGATATATTAGATTACTAGCTCAGGAAGAATTCCAAAGAAAAACAACCCAACATTCTACACCATAAGTAATTGGGAATCATTATTATTTGACAATATGTTTGAGCTATTACAGTGGCTCAAAAGCCAAGAAGCTGAAAAGAAAGTATGAAGGTCTGTAAACAGACCAAACAAATAAAAACCTCAATACTTTAAAAAAAATGAATGTATGACCCAGTAGAAAGGCAAGGTTATTCTAAGAGTATGCATTATTGTCAATAGCCAGAATGCCTTGGCCAATTACATGAGCTGGGAGAAAGGACTGTGATGGCTATTAATCAAAGGTGCCACATGACGTAATGCTTGCCCCACGCAGTCTGGTAGACTAAAGTGTCCTAACACGGACAGTCAAAGGTCTTAGCAGCCAAAAGGCTACATATGTATTGAGAACAGTAACCAGAGAATCATCATCTTAAAGCTGAAAACCAATTTCTGGCATGTTGCGCTGAGTGCACGGACCTAACTTATGCAGCCTCAGGCAGTTTATAGAAACCATTTCAACTAAAACTTAGAACTTTCGTGATGAAAGTCTAGATTTCTGGATTTTCTTGAAATATTACTTGATCCAGTAGCTCTAGGTCTGAATTCTGGTATGGCAGCAATTGGCTGGAGCTGTACGTAGCAGCCCCCACCCGTTATCTGGGTCTGTCCCCCTCATTCATACAAATTAACATGTTTGCATAGAGAACAAGGGATCACTCATTTTTATGATCTTCCTGTCTTGGAGGCATTTGAACATACAGTTCCAGAGTTGACTTACAAGTGAAATCAGAGTATTTCAAACCTGAATCTAATAGAGAAGAAAGGTTAGAATTCTAAGGGATGGCTAAAAGAGTTTGGAGTAATTATATTGAAATATACAAGGAGATACTTTGAGAATTGTCATCAACATAAAACCTGTCACCTAGAAAAGAGGCTCCTAAGTGCATTATTTAAGCTGACTTTCTAATGAGGTCCCACACGAGGCAAAATTATCAAATGGCCAAATTTTACTTTGAGTCAAAAAGCCATCTTTCCCATTTCCTGTTTTGTTTCTTTTCAATATGGAATGATACCATCAGATTTTCTAGTCTTTGGGATGCCTTAGATATATGTATGTAACATTTATATGTCATATGTTACATATATTTCTAGAAATATTATCCACAATATTATCTATAGCTAAGAAAAATGGGATTTTATAATTATCCTTAGCTTTAATTATAGGATATGATCAAAGACTTGGGTTTTAGATTCATTTTTTTTTTAACACATTTTTAGTTTTTAAGGATATAGCAGTTGTCAAGTTTCTTTTTTCTGAGGAGCTTAAATTCCAGTGGGAAAGAAAGCTGATAGATAACAACAGTACCTGAGTAAATGGCTCTATAGATTGTTAAGAGCTATGATGAATGAATGGGTTGTTGGGATGGAGATTGACCAATGGTTGTCAATGTAGCAAATTTCCCACAATGCTTATTATAATTAAAATTATCTACTCAAAACACAGTGCCACCTAGTCACCTAGCCACGACTTTGCTATTTAACCACGTCAAACCCACCACACGTAAGAGGTATCCAAGCAGTCTCAACCTGCCTGGTATTGCTTGACAAAAATTAGTAAGATTCAGTATATTTTATTACCTATTATAGAAGAATCCCTGTTCTTTTTTCCTCTCTATTAATCAGTTGGCCAAAATTTCTTAAACACTTAAGATATATTAAGGCTAGAAGCTTATTTCTGAAGGAATGAGTCAGTAAAGTACTAAATTTTGAGGTGGAGGAAGTAAAATATTTAGAAGGAAAATGTTTTGACAGGAAAGAGCTGTGGCAAGGATTCTAAGAAAGCTGGACTGTGACGAAACAATTTTGTCTGAGTTCAGCCCTTTCAATAGTCAAGAGCAACCTGGCTCCAATGCGCTCTGTCTCTTGAGTTCAAGTTCCCCCACCCCCAGCAGACATAATGTTATTAAATAACGCCTTCTCGGACACTAGGCCCGCCAGCGAAAGGGAAGCTACCTCCACCTGATTTCTAGACACTGAGTGCGTCAGGTTTTCCCTGTTCACCCCGGGTTGCTGAGCTGAGCCCGATTCTGAAGCTGCATTCAGGCTTAGGGAGAACCAATTCAGTGGTGGATTAGCAATGTCTGCCAGAAAAAAATGAAAAAATGACGGGGAGGAGTATGGGGGAGAATTGTGGCAGAAGGGAGATATGTGTGTACACATGTATACATACGCACACTGCATGTTGTAGATATAAAGCAGGAATGGTACAAGCCGGTCAGATTCCCAGGACACTTGGTAGATCTTGGAGTAGGCGATTCAAATGGGAAAGCAAACGGGCCTGAGAGGTGGCAGCTCCGGCCTGGGAAGTGGTCTGTGTTCAAATCTGGCTAACTCCATACCTGTTAGAAGCAGCCCAACAGTTCATGCCCGGAAGAATACATTTCAGGGCTTGCAGAGGGCTAACTCATCCACTGTGTTCCGTGTAGAGAAATGAGATCACACAAATAGAATCGTGGGCTGTGCTGGGGCACATCCTCCCTCAACTCTCCCCTTCACATTCCTGGCACATTGCTAATCAACCACTGGATTCCTTCTGTTGAGCCTGGATGCGGCTTCACCAGTCTTAACTGAGCCACCCAGCAGTAATCACTAATGAATCGGGATGGGATTTAATGATAAAATCATTTGACAGCTCTGGTCTGATTCTGAGAAAGAGCGATTTCACACCAAGTTCAAGAGTGAGGGTAATAACAAGGCTCTGGGATTAAAATAAAGATTGATACAGAGATGAGGTTCTAGAACAAGAATCTAAGAAATCAGGGCACAGGCCACTTCCTGAGCTGCACGATTCTGCAGCTGTTGTGTCTCTGAGGCGCTAACAGATGGAACGCTCAGAACAAAATGCCTAAAATGAGGACAATTCTGGTTCTTGGTTCAAGGAGAATTTTCACTATCTAGTACTTATTATTATTAAAAAAATCTTCTTCCCATTTCCAGGTGATGGTATTAGTTGAAGATAAAAGAAAGAGGGGAGGAAGGAAGGAAGGAAGGAAGGAAAGAAGGAAGGAAGGAAGGAAGGAAGGAAGGAAGGAAGGAAGGAAGGAAGGAAAAATTGTCTAAAAAATAATTTGTGTACAAATGATTTTCAAAATTTATGTCATTGAATTTTTTAAAAGTTAGCTCCAGACTGTTGTTTATGTTTGATTTACATAATAGACTTTATTTAACATCCTCTGCTTTTCGCAGTCATAACGAAGACTTGAAATCAGTTATTGATTTACGCGATGTAAATGACAAGACATTTCATCCTCACCACCTTTCAACCACTCCACACTGCCCATGTTCCTGTACATGTTTCTGACTCATTTTCATAAATACTTATTATATTAAACTCTGTAAAATATGCTTCTCCCATTTATAAAGAGACTTTACTGCTTAAAAGAGCACCATATTGCTTCAAAAGTAGAGACATATTTCCATCTATTTTGTCAGACTCTGTCAGCTCCTTGCCTAGGATTTAGCATGATGTAGGAGAGCTGAGAATCCAACTTGGATTTGAGTTTCAGCTTTCTTCCTTTTTTTTTTTTTTGGTTTTTTTTTTTTTGCAGTTTGTGGCCAGGGCCAAGTTCAAACCCACCATCCCCAGTATATGGGGCTGGCACCCTACTCCTTGAGCCACAGGTGCCACCCTCAGCTTTGTTCTTATTGAATGTCTCACCTAGAGTAAGTTACTAAATTTGTGTTTCTTTGCTCATTAAATAATAGTAACTTCAATAGTAACTAGGATTTGTAAGGCTCCTCTGGGCTAATGGATGAATAATACTGGTACATCCATAAGTGTTAACCATTTTGTTTGGATGTTTTGCATCCACTCCTCAAAGATAGCATAACTTCCCAATCCTCTACCTACATTCCCTGTTCTATTCCAGTCCCTAGAACCAATCTTCAGCTAGACAGATATTTTCAGTGGACTCAGCCTAGACTTTTAGGGGCAGTAATCCATTCCTTCATCTTTCTCTCTTTCCTTTTCCTAACTTCCATCTTCCATCTTGTCTTTCCTTCCATTCCACTCCATTCCTCCCTCTTTCTTTTCTTCCTTCCAAAGAAAATAATTTCTCAGGAGCGTGTCATGAATGGCATCCTATCATAGGCCCTGGGGATAAACTGATGGTAAAAAGTTATCATCCCTCATGAGGATCCAATGAATTCATATTTCTGAATTGCTTTAGAATAGCCAGACACATAAGTACTTTGTAAGTATTTGTTAAATAAATCAAATAATAAACCTGGGTTTCTATCTTATTCCCACTTCCAACTCCTAATCGTACTTTCTACCTGGTAATCTGAGCCTGGCTTGGTTCAGATTTTCATGCCTGTGCTGAACAACAAGCTGAATGAATTCTCAGATCATTTCAGGACTGAGGTCCTCCTGCTTTACTATTGTCAGCTCTTTTTCTTTCTGAGTGAGGAAAAGGGTGTCAGAAGCTCAGTGGGACATCCCTCTAGCTGGGTGGTTTCTGAACTGCTGCCATCTGCTGGTAGATTCATTCAGTGTCAGCAGTTCATAAATTTTACTAGAACAACTACAAAAGTTCTGAGATACACAAAAATCAAAAAATATAACATCTGCATGGATGAAAACAAATGAAACCCTCCCAGCAACACTGATAAGCCAAATAAGTTGAAACCTGAACAGGTGAATCAGAAAGAATCCTGCCGACTGTGCTTGGAAATGAAATAATTAATGGACCATAATATAGTCTGTCTCAAAAATTTTCATAGTGACCCATGTATCTTGTTCTGTGCTTTTGCATCTTATTCTGTGACTCTTGAAACCATGTTGCCCCTGATCAGACCCTTTGGAGACAGAATAAGACGTCATATTACCTCTTATTTTCTGTTTCTGTGCTTTGGACATGTTGTGTTATTACTCACCAGATGGGCCTTCCTTCCTGCCCCATCCCCATCCCAACCCCAACCAGCCATCAAGGCTCCTGCAGCTTTAAGGAGGCATGAGGCCAGCTGCCCTTCACTATCTGTCCTTTACATCAAATACCTCACAAATATCCAATTCTTAAACAATATGGAAATGAATGCTCATGCAGAGGCTGCCAAGTAGATATTAGGCATTTTTAATGATAACGGATAAGAAATAATAGAACTCAAAGTCAGTTTTGGTTCTGGCCAAAAACTGCGGGAAAAAAATGCTACCTACCTTATTACCGAATATCACCATAGTCACCTTAAAAATACTCCTTTGACCATCTTTTGACCATACTGATAAACTTAAACTAATTTGTATATTTTCTCTTATTAATCTGTCTTTTCTTATAGGATCTCAGCCATGAACTTTGTGATAAGTGAGAAGAAGATATTTTTTTCACACAGTATGTGTGTGTTTGTGTGTGTTTATGGTGCTTCTTTACTGGCCCAGGCTCATCTTATATCATTTCTGCCCTACTCCTACGACCAGCCATTTCTCCAGGATCCTTATCCAAAATGTAGACTTTTATTGGAGAATGGTATCAAACCAAGATATAGGCATGGATTATGCTCATAATTGCTTCTATGCCATTTCTGTCAGCCACTGGGAAGGCAGGGGAGAGATGCAGGTTAATCTCAGGAGGAATGGAGAAATGGGTGGGTTATAGACCCCTAGGCAGTGGAGTGGACGAGAGGTAACAAATTGGCAATAATAAGTAAAAAATGAGAGAGGGGAAGTGATGGCTTGAGATTGAGCCCAGGTGGTTCCCAAAGGATCCTGGACATGTCTGTAGCAACAGGCCAGGCTTCAGTGACATTGGGGACATAGAAGACAGAGAACAGAAGCTGATAATTGATGAAGAGAGCTAGATTATTTTATCTGGAATATATCACGAAGTGAGAGTATTTTTCTTTAATACTCTGGAGGGAAAATATGACAAATGTTAAAATGGCAAAAGCAATTATGCAGAAAGTGTATGAAAATGATCTCTACCTCTATTTATTTATTGATAAAAAAATCAATTTCAAAAGAGAGTTTTCAAATGTATGTAAGCAAGCGATGACATTGATGTGGTGCGTTTTAGCCTCTCAGAGGACTCTCGCGTTAGGTTTCCCATTTAACTCTCAAAACCATTCTGTGAAGTAGTGTAAATATTAATCACCTCCATTTGACAAATAAGGAAATTGAGAAACAGAATTTAAGTGGTAGCTTATCCTTTTTAGCAGCAGAAGTAAAACTAAAAGCTAGGTTTCCGTGCTGTCAAACTTGTGTTCTTCTCATTGCCTGCCTGGGGTTCTCAGCACTGTTGACATTTGTGAGCGACATAATTCTTTGTTGTGGGAGTTGCCCTGGGGTCTCCCTGTGCAATGTAAGATGTGGAGCAGTGTCCCTGACCTCTACCCACTGCCTTTCAGGATGACATCCCCTCCCCCAAATAGTGACAACCTATTGAAAATATCTCTACACGTTGTCAAACGTCCCCCAGAGACAACCTTGCCCCCATCAGGGAACAATGAGCCTGACTCCATCATTCATTTTTAAGCAGTGGAGGCCCAGATGATTTACCCCCAAACTTCAGCAACGTAGATATCAAGCATTTGAAAATTTAAAATCTACATGTTAGTATAATATATTTCAATTATGCAATGGTTGATTATGGCATTCACTAAATTTCAGGATATAGTCATGGGGGCAGCATTTATAAGAGTAATTTAATAAAGAAATGTCAGAAGTGCTGATTTTAGGAGAGAAACTAGGACAGGGTAAAGTTTGGTCAGACTAGAGCATAGGAACATGAGTTAGGATTTCTGTCAATATCAGATCCACTGAGTGGAGAGGGATTGCCTGAGGCCCTTTAATTATAATTTTGAGTTAATTCCATAAGCAATACTGTGGAAGTACTTTTAAAACATTGGGTAGAGGTAAAGGAATAACTGCAAATTTTTAATTACTGCAAATTTTCACATCTTAGATTTTACTTTTCCATGTTCTCTTTTAATCTCACACATTTACATATATGATTTTTACATAACGGTAATCATAGGGGGTATAATTTGCATCCCCTCTTAACATAAAATTCTACTGTAAACATTTTTCCTATTGCTCCATAATGTGCATAATTATCATTTTAATGACTACATAATATTCTGTGTAATTGGTAAACCATAATCTATGTAACCACTCCCCTATTGCTGTATATTCAGATGGTTTTGCTATCATGATTAACACTGCACTAGTCATCTTTGTGATTATTAAATTATATGACTTTTGGAGACAGATTCATAGGAATAAAATTATGGAGTCAAGGTTATGAGCATTTTAGTGGTTTATGAAATTTAATGCCAAATTGCTTTCCAAAGGGATTTACACTGCCAGCAGAAATATATATTTGCTTCAGTTAAATTACATCCTTGCTAGAATTAGGCATTTTAATCTTTTTTTTCTGTGTTTTATAATTTAATTGTCACAAAATTCACTTTGAGTCTTCTGTTGTTGATGCTAATGATCTAGTATTGGAGAAAAGAAAACAAAATAATTGGGTGTCCACACTCGTCATTGTGCTAAGAAATCTGCATTCACTGCCAAAAGTATCTACCCTGCCTCTGCCTCCCTACTCTGTTGTCTCTCAATATCTGTACCCTGTTTTACTTTTCTTCATTACACTGATAAGTATCTGAAATTATAATACAAATTTATATTCTTCTTTCTTTTGCTAACTCCTCCAACAAAAATGAAGTTTGCTATAGGCAGGGGCTTTGTCTTGCTCGCTGCTATCTGGCTGGTGTCTGGGACAGTACCTGGTACATAACAAGACCTGGATAAGTACCACTGTATGAATATATAAAGGACTCTATTTATTAGATTAAGGTAAATTGACAACCATATCCTTGAAGGATGTGACGCAGTGAGGCTGTTTTTTGATACTTGGTGTTACGTCTCCATTTGCATTTCTTCCCCACTCTCTTATATTCCAGCATGGTCATGTGATTCACTTTGGCCAATGAAAGGTGAGCAGAAGAGGTATGTCCTCCTTTGGAGCAGAGTAATGGGGAGCCAGGCACCACTGGTCTCTTTCCTGACACATGACTGACTATGTTCCATACAGTGTCTCCTCTGCCTGCCAGGGCCTCCATGTGGGATGGATAGCTAAACAGGTCAGAGCCTCCACTTGAAGGATGTACAATGCAAACTCAAGAAAAACGTTAATTACCTGGGCTGAGATTTGGAGTTTCCTGTTCCTGTAATATAATCTAGGCTACGTGACTAGTACAAAGATCAGTAGGTATACATAAAATGGTCTAAGTGACAGAGTGGCAGTGGCGATGCCAAGATTCAAAGCTGGTTCTGTCTTTGCCTTTTCCACTATTCCAGAACACCACAGGAGATAAATGGGCGTGCATAGCATTAGTTGGCTAGGGCTGTACGCACAAACCAGGTGGCGTAAACAACAGACATTTACTGTCTCACGGTTCTGGTGGGGAGAAGTCCAAACTCAGGGTGTTAGCAGGGTTCTGTGGGGCTGTGAAAGAGAATCTGCTCTATCCATCTCACTTGGCTTCTGGTGGTTTGTGGGCAGTCTTTGGAGTCCTTGAGCAGGTAGAGGTACCATCCCTCTCTCTGCCTTCATCTTCCCAGGGTGTTCTCCCTGTGTGTGTTTCTGCATCTGAGTTTCTCCCTTTTATAAAGATCCCAGTCCTACTGGATTAAAGCCTCCCCTATTACAGATGTGTCTGATCTCATCTGAACTAATTATATCTGCAACTACCCTATTTCATATTCGGAGGCATTGAGGGCTAGAACTTTAATATACAGCGTCTGGACAATGAAGTTCATGACTTTATCGTAGAAAAAAGTGCTATAAACCTCCTTGCTGAATATCGCTAGGGTCACCTTAGACGTACTCCCTTTGGCCATCTGGTGACCTTGGTGATATTCAACAATGAGGTATGTAGCACTATTTCTAGGCTGAATCTGTGAACTGAATTATCAGACCGCATACAACAACAGCTCTGATGGCATATTCCAGAAAAAGTTTTTTGTTTTTTTTTTGAGACAGAGCCTCAAGTTGTCACCCTGGATAGAGAGCTGTGGCATCACAGCTCACAGCAACCACCAATTCCTGGGCTCAAGCAAGTCTCTTGCCTTCACCTCCCAAGTAGCTGGGACTACAGATGCCCACCACAACGCCCGACCATTTTTTGGTTGCAGCCGTCATTGTTGTTTGGCGGGCCTGGGCTGGATTCGAACCCGCCAGCTCAGGTGTACGTGGCTGGCACCTTAGCCCGTTGAGCTACAGGCGCCAAGCCTCCAGAAAAAGTTTTAAAATTGCTTTGAAGGGTGGATTAGGCACTGGTATTGGTGCATAGTTTCCCAGGGGGAGCACTTCAAAGGTGACTAATATGATATTCCCGCAATGAGGTATGTAGTACTTTTACTGGGATGAGTCCAAAAACTTAATTGTCCAAACTCATATGAATTTGAAGGAAATGGATTCAATGACTGACAACTGGAACCCAAGCGCTTGCTTGATTTATTACCTAGAATGAAATTTTATAGACACATACCAAAATTTAAAAATAAGTAACATGATTTTATATCAGAATATAATAGTATAAACAATTCTGTAACAGCTTCTAGATTAACTTGGATAGAAAACCATTTAACTGGTTATTGTTTCTGTTCATTACACTGTTCCTGGAAATTCATTGAATTAGAAAGAGCTAGCAACAGTGAAAAAATAAATGGGAGCTGAAAATAGCAATATTATCTTTTAAAATATATATTGTTAAAGTGAACAGTGTTAGAGTTCCGATCGATGTTGGCCCAGCTGTTATATGAATGTGTCTTCAGCATTTCAAGATTAGAACCAAGTATTCGGAATAAATATAAAAGCATTTGAAATGGTATGGATCTGATCCCAGAAGCTGTCACCATATGTCTTATGAATTTCCCATTTAAAAATACCAAATCCATATCATTAGACTTATGTAGTATAAATACAAGTTGTTCTCCTATAACACAAAGCACCAAATCATAAATAAAGCAAGCTAGCTAAGTGAACTTGAACTTTTCATTGCATTGGAATTTTACTTTTAATCATTGCAATTTAGGATCCCAAGGCTGTAAATTTTGCTTCTAATAAAACTGTTTTAACATTGAACTGTATGACAAAATCATTTTCTAAGAGAGTAAACATTATTATTTGACATCTATTTGGGCTCTTGCAAATTATGCTTCAAAAATCTCACTTTTTTGCTTTTAACAGTGAAGAAAAAAAAACATACTTCAAGGTATACTTACTCACAACAAATTATGTAATCATGGCCCCACTTTGTGATCAGAAGACTTTAATTTGAACCATTAGAGCACCATCTGAAATCAGAAGTACAGCAGAAAAATCAGAATAACAACAGTGAAACATCTATTACGACGACCAAGCATTTTCTTTTGGTGAACTTCCACCTAGTTGACTTACACCAGGTTCTCTGAGTTACACTGGCATCCTTTAGTTCTTCTGCAGGACGTAACTATAGGAGATGAAGTTTTAAAGCAGTAGATGACTATTATGGACTGAATTGTATTTCCCACCCACATCCCCTCTATGTTTGGAGAATGGGGTTTTAGGGAGTCAATTAAGGCTAAATGAGGTCAGAAGGGTGGAGCCATATCCTGTAGAACAGATTTCCTAATAAAAAGAGGAAGAGACAGCATGGAGAGTCTCTCTCTGTCTTTCTCTTTCTCTCTCTCTCCTCTCCCCCTTCCTCCTTCCCTCCCTCTTCTTCTCCCTCTCCTGTCTCCAGGATTGCAGGGACAAGGCTAGACGAGGCAGTTGCCCAGAGTGTCCTCCCAAGACACAAATCCTGCTGGCACCTCAGTCTTGGACATCCAGACTCCAGAACTGTGAGAAATCCGTTCGCTGTTTACGCCACTGTGTCCGTGGTATTCTGCTGTGGTAGCCAACCTGACACATGGCAGAGCCGACCTGCAGCAACTGAAGACATTTCCAGGAGTTCTCAAGACAAGAAATAATGAGAATTAACAGCAGAGGGCAGAGAAAGCCAAAAAAAAAGGTGAATAGGAAAAAAGAATCAGATGATTACAGCTTCTGAGATTCTTTATATTACAGGAATAAACTTCCCTAGATAGCTCTTTGTGATTCTCAAGATTTTTACTTTATTAGATCACCAAAAAATAATTCATGTTCAAAACACTTAGTGGATTAAATTATGTGTACTTATGTACCAAGTTAAAAAGCAAGCTATATAATTGTACAAGATTGCTTAAATCATGCTCAAAAAATTGGGGGAAACCCCCCACTTTTCCTGATCCCTCTTCCTCCCTTTCCACTGACCACTGAGTAGCTGAGATGATGCTCTAATACAAATGCATATTTTCTATATTTAGGAATAGTCATTTTGAATTTAGCCATAGAAAGGTAAGTGACTATATAATCATAATAAAAATAAATCTAATAATTAACAGTTTTGAGACTGAAGTTCTTACTGTTATATTTAATATTAAATATCAACAAAATTACTTTTAAAAGAGAAACCTTATATGGGCTTTAATACATATATAGGAGTATGTGTACATATATAAAAATATCCCTACATATAAACAGTCACTCCTCACTTTGTGTAGTAGGTGTTGGGACCAAAAAAATGACAATGCAAGATGCAACCATGCCAAGTAATCTTAATAAGCAATGGGAAAAATTACGGTTAATCTGTAACTTTTAACATTTTTGTCCAAACATTAAAAGCTCTCTAAAGATCACTTTGAGATGTGTAGAAAAATGAGGAAATATCTAGACTAAT
The DNA here is from genome assembly GCA_963573935.1 of Arctocebus calabarensis. Lineage (NCBI taxonomy): Eukaryota > Metazoa > Chordata > Mammalia > Primates > Lorisidae > Arctocebus > Arctocebus calabarensis. The sequence goes on from CAUYON010119149.1 coordinate 18,936, forward strand.
ATTTATTTGGTATCATATAAATTCAAATAGAAATATTGGGAATTCAATTGTTTTAATTCTTTGTAAAAATTTTATCAAGAATAGTTTTATTATGGATTGAACATGTGTGCGCCCTATATATTTTATATGTTGATGATTTAATGTCCAATGTGATGGTAGTTGGAGGTGGAGCCTTTGGGGGGTAATTAGGTTTAGATGAGGTGATGAGGGTGAGGCCCTCAGGATCATACTAGTGGTTCTGTAAGTACAAACAATTCCCAAGTTACAAATATACAACTTAAAGTACAATTGGCACTACGAAAGGAGGCTATGGCAGTAAGTCTACCAGTTAAAAACATCTTACTGATGTACGTACAACTCACACTTACAAATAGAAATTATTATCAATAATTGGCAAACGTATCTGTTTCAACTTACAAATACAAATTCAATTTAGGAACAGACCTGTAGAATCTATCTTGATCATAAACTAGGGGCTGCCTATAAAGGAAAAGACCCAGGGAGTTTTTCTCTCTCTCCATGTGGGTGTGTGTGGGAGTGCTTAAGGGAAAGTCAAATCTTGATGTGCTTGCATTGTAAGCAATAATGATTTAATAAACTTAAAATCGATATTAAAATATTAGGTATAAGTAGGTTAGGAACTGAATTAAGAAAATGATTGCAGATGATGAGCAAAAGGGAACAGTCAGGAGGGAAGTGGATTCAAGGGACCCTAAGCCCAATGCAAAAGGCACTGTGGACCCTTTGAGAAAGACTCAAGAAAAAATCGTACTGAATCTGCACCCTTCCCCCAGCGCAACTCCGCTGAGGTCACTCAGTTGGCAAGGCTTGCTGGAGCAGGACTATCCTCTCAGGGAGAAGTGTTTTGTGGGAGTTAAGAAATGCAGAATGTTTAGATATCAGCAAAGATGGCCCGAGTTGCTCCAGATCAGAAAAGAAGAGAAAAATCTCTTTTTTTTTCCTGTCACTTGGTATGACCAGAAACGTCTGTCTGAGAAACAAGGCTTCTTAAGTATTAATTGTCACTCCTGTGATTTGTGTGCATGGCCTAATCTGGGTCTTCTCTGACATCCTGCTTCTGGACTGTCTTCTCCGTCCCACGTTCTGTTTGCTTTAAGATCATAAATACCTTAGAGCAATAAAAGTAAAAAGTCCATCCAATTAACATAGTTAGTTAAAGAAATAGTTTAGTTAGAAAAATGCAAGCATAGCAAGAACAATTACATAATTGTTTACCTTTCCCGCATGAGATTTATAATTAAAACAATGGTGTATGAAATAAAAATGGAGCTAGCCTGGAGCAAGATGCTGTGTTCCTAAGCCTCATGAAGAAGGCACGCAGCCTCCTGGCCCAGCTACTTCTTAAACTTTCTCTTGTATCTTGTCTTTTCATTTGTCCTTTGTCCTTTCATTTCCGTCAAGCCACTGGGAGGGAACCCATAGCATAGTTGGGGCTGGTCCCCAACATCTCCACATATGGAAAGATGGTACCCACGAGAACCCAACCCTGCTAGCTGCCACCTGATTTTAGACTTCCTAGCCTCCAGAACTATGAGAAATAAGTGTCTGTTCTAGGCATGCACTGCTTCCCGACATTCTGGTCAATGGTTGACTGCATATATGAGAAGGCTGCTTCCATAACATCATAACACCATCTTTTTTATTTTTTTTGCAGTTTTTTTTTTGGCTGGGGCTGGGTTTGAACCTATCACCTCTGGTATATGGGGTTGGCGCCCTACTCCTTTGAGCCACAGGTGCCACCCATAATACCATGTTTTAACTGTAAATTTTCTATGTATAAATACACAAATACCATTGCATTATGACTGCCTACAGTATTCAGTACAGCAATATGCTATAGAGAGGTTTGTAGCCTGGGAACAGTAGGGTATACCATGTAGTCTAGGTGAATAGTTGGCTACACTACATATTTTTGTGTAGATGATGTTTGCACAATAACGAAATTGCCTAACAACGAATTTCTCAGAATATGTCCCTATCATTAAAGCCATGCTTGACTGTATAGAACCCAGTCTTTGTAGTTTGTCATAGCCATTATCATAACTTAGGATATGGAATGAATATCATTTTTTATGCCTTGGCTAATTGTCATATTCCTTTCCAAGTTTGTATGAGCTACTAATATTTTAACCTTTGCATTTTCAATATTGTTAAATATCTCTGAGAGTTCTTTTAGTGTGAAGTTTTTTGTCAAAGTCACTTCCTCTGGGACTTCATCTTTGTCATCACAACCTTTTCTCTTATTTATATTGATAAACTCATGTTTGCTATGATTTTTCTGCTTCTATATCTAGAAGTCTCTCAGATGGTGATGGCAGTGGCAACATTTCCAAGGTCAGCTATATCATCTATAACTCTAGTTCAATTTAAATTTCACTTTCCATATTATCACCTTTTTTTTTATTTGCTACTGTTCCATCCTTGTTAACTAGATTCTATTTAAATTGCACATTTTTGTAAGAAATCATGTGAGTTTATTTCTGGGAAACAAAAGCTACATAACTACATATTTTACTGAGTATCAGCAGAAACAGGTGACATGACTCATTACTGATAGTATGTGTTTGCCTTATTTAGATAGTGACTTGTGAATGCAAGAGCTGGCAGCTAAGTTTGTACCTTAATTATGTGGCTACTAACAGACATTATACTGGTAACTAAAATTTGAACCATTTGGTTGGGGGAGTAGTGTTATTTAACTAAACCATGTTAAGTGAAAAATTTGAAAATCATGACTGCGCAAAGCAAACATGCACACACACACACATACACACACACAGAGGTTACCAAAAAATGTATACACATTTTAAGAAAGAAAACACTTATTAAAATTGTAATGTTCAAGCCACATTTGACTTCTATAATTAAATAAATACAAGATACAATATGCAAGATAACAAATGTTGTAAGTTTATGTTTGAGCATTACAATTTTAATACAGGCTTTTCCTTTCTTAAAACGTGTATACATATTTTTGGCACCCTCTGTATGTATCATAACCTGGTCTTATATTTCAGTTATTTTCCTACTTTTGGGCCTAAATATCTTTTTTCCCCCATTTTATTGCTGCTTTAAAATTATGTCCTCTTCCTTTATTATTGGCTATAATAGAACTAGGAAGTTTGTCTCTAAAAAAAGTGTCAGTGAATTCCCCATTGCTCTCAGTGAAGTCTGGATAGACAGTTCTCTAGCCAGTCTATCAAAAAGGCATTTAGGGACACAGTTGGTAATTGGCGGTGTGACCATTCTTTCTCAGCTATAACAAACATGCATTCTATTGTCATCTGTGTGTTTCTCATGCTTATCAGAATAAATCACGACTCAACACACTGAGGAATCCTCAGGAAGTAATGCATGAGGGTTTTATTTTAAGGTTTAACAGCAATAAAAATTTATGGTATACTGAATACAAAAATGGTCCTTGTTCTCCACCCATCTCTGTGTGCACCCCTTCGTAACATGATTTTTGTAGCTCTTCTTTCACTCTGAATCTGGGCTGGCCTTGGGACTTGCCTTGGCCAATTGAATGTGATGGCCAAGTAGCAACATGCTAGTGCCTTGCATCTTCTACTCTCTCTCAGTCCACTCTGCCAAGGAGGCTGCCTGGCCTAATGGAATTTGAGACCCCACATAAAGAAAAATTCAGTGGTCTCATGTGATGCCATCCTGAATCAGTGTACAGCCAAAGGACTCCTATAGATGTGAGAAAGAGAGTCCAGCCAAGATCAGCCAGAGCCTCCAGCCTGATCACGGATGCATGAATGAGTTAGGCTCAAACTAGAAAAATGACTTAGTTAAAATATAGACATGTGGGGGAATAGTAAATGCTTATAATAATAATATAGTAATAATAATAATATAGCATTTCAAAGATTTTTGAATTTAGCAATAGTTAAGACAGTGTTGTTTATGGAGGCAATGCTTCTTTATTAATCTTAGCTATTGCTTTAATCCACAAAAATGTCTTTTGCTGAGTTTAAAATTTAGATCCTATAGTCCATTCATGGCTGGAAAGACTTAGAGTGGAAATTGCCAGATTGTGGAAACAACTAAATAGCCACCAGTCCAGGAATGGATTAACAAGCTTTCATATATGTATACCAAGGAATACTGTTTAGCCACAAAAAAGATGGTGACTTAAATCTTTTGTATTAACCTGGATGGAGTTGAAGCACAGTCTTCTTAGTAAAGCATCATAAGAATGGAGAAGCAAGAATCCAATATACTCAACTCAATTCTGATATGAAGACAATTGATGCTAGTACGTGGCAGGGGGTAGGGAAATTGGGGAGCTGAAAGATGGAAAGAGGAAGCAGGATGGGGGATCACAGAGTGTGACACACCTCTTGCAGGAGGGATGCAATTATAAGAGGGATTTTATATAACAAATGCAAGCAGTGTACCGAGTTTTTTGTACCCTCAATGAATCCCCAATAATAACAAAATAAAAAAGACCTAGAGTGGGAAGATCACACATTGTATTAAATGTTTGCCATGTTCTAAGGTCTCTACTATATGAAGAATCAGTTATAATCTACAGTGAAGGGGACAGGAAAGAATAATTTAAATACCCTTATTTCTCTTCTTAGAAGAGATACATTTGCTTAGAGTCTGGAGGAAATTTTCTTAATTGATATTTTAAAAGAATCATACTTTACAAAATTCATTAGAAAATTCATACCTGGAAAATTTTGAGAAGATTAATGTTTTCAAGATATAAATAGAACCATTTGGTATGTTTCCAGGGCAACTTTTCATGCAACCAAAATTTAATATATGGTACCCTAATGGATAATTTACATCTGTTCTGTAGTACATTGTTCATACACAGGAGGCAGACTGTACAGTGGATCATATACTTGCTCAGTGTCCCCAATAGCTTGTGATTTGGAAATAAGAAAGGTGAAATCCCAGGATGGCCCAAGAGATGCAGGGTCATTGAGCTGCCCAAAGAACTGGGCTTTTGACCCATCGTGATTCATTTCCAAGCACTCATCAGACTCTCTGCGAATTCTGCCTTTCACACACACGAACAAGCATTCATTATTCCTTCACTCTCCAAAAAGACCAATATAGGGGGGAAAGTCAAAATTCACTTTTTAAATGTGATTTTTAAAATTTTATTTGAAAAATACAATACACAGCAGAGAATTATTTCCTCCCCTACTGCTCTTTCACAAAGGAAATTGTATGGTAAATGTAACTAAGATATTTGGCTAGGATAGATCCTGAGAAGAAAGAGGCCCAGTTAGAAGTGGAAATAGACAAAGTCTGTCAAAGAAGGTTCACCTCTCTTTTAACATAAAAGAGCCTTTTAAGTTATCGTAAGAATCAGATAAAACATGTGCAGAATTTCTGCCATGCAAACAGAGACTACTAAAATTTTTAGGTTGACCAATTTATGCTGACCTGGGCCCCAAGTAAGTAGAATAAAAGGAGATATTTCCATCAGAAAGATATGTGTTTGCCTGCTTTTACTAGACTACATATGTACATATTTACATATTAATATTTTCTTAAGTGTGTTTTTCCTTATTGTCAGTAACAGCATCATGACTGATGGCTCTGTGCTGGCTTTTGCCTTATTCACATATACCTTTAATGAATATCTTTCATGACAGGGTTTTTCTTTGCACAATCATGGATCCATAATGTTTAAATATTAGAGATAGTCTTACTCTGATCCTGAGTTAAAGATGGGCTTTTGAGGAATTGGTAACTCTTGCATTCAGACTTGCTTTAGAAAGGTATAATGACATAAGAACATATGAATCTATAAGCTAAGGCTTCCTACTTGCTCCTTAAAAAATTAATTTACAGCAAATAGAACTGATCAAACCACCTTCCAAGACATGATGATCTTCCCTTCACTCCCATTCCAAATAAGTGAATTCCACATTGATGTTATTGCTTAAAACTTATTTAAAGAGGGTCAAGGCATCAAGGCTTTTTCATGCTCTAGATTCCCCAAAGAATTGAATTATTCTAGAAGTCTGAAAGGAGAAGGTTTTGTTGTTTGTTTTTTTAAAAACCTAGTAGAAGTGTTCTAATTCCCACAGTGATGGAAATGGGCAAGTAACATCTATTTTGAGAATAATGGGCAACCTTTTGTTATTTGCTGATTTCTACTGAAATTACAGATAAAATTAAAAGTTTACTTTTTTTAATAGTGTCAACATTAGAAAGATTCACTTTAGTCAACTATCATTCATAGGTGGGTCATCATGAAAGTTTTGAGATGAACAAAAATCAGAAAATGCAAAATCCTCATGGATGAAAACAAATGAAGTCAATGAACCCCTTCCAGTGACACTGATAACCTGAACAAGAGGAAACTTGCAAGGGTGAATCTGTGAAGATGTGGTTGACTGTATTTCTTGGAAGTGAAATAATGGACCAAAATATATTGTCTGAAAACTTCTGTAGTGACTCACACATAAGCCAAGGTTACTCAGGGTAGCTTTAAATACTGCAAAATGACTGTGGAGAGGCCTCTCTTCCTTATAGTATGGTGATTTCCATCCTTAATTCCACATGCTCAATGTAAGTTCTGCCCCTCAGACCCTCTCCTGATTTGGGACTGGGTTTTAGGGGTAAAGGCAGAAATAGAGACACTGACTTCAGGTTTCACTTACAAAGGTTCTCATCTAGAGTCTTGACATTATTTTTAAAAGCTTTATAAATAGGTTACTATTATATATAGCTATATATTTAAATAGTATTCGTTCTTTAAACATAAACACTTAAAATATGACAGCGGTCATAACTCTATTTTGGCATTTCTTCATTTTTAAAACCATAGGTATTTACTCAGCACTCTTCTGGCCTCTCTGAAAGGCCTTGGTGTCCAAACTGACATGGCAGCTGTGGCATATTTAAAAGCAAAATGGGAGGGGCGGCACCTGTGGCTCAGTGAGTAGGGCGCCGGCCCCATATGCCGGAGGTGGTGGGTTCAAGCCCAGCCGCGGCCAAAAACTGCAAAAAAAAAAAAAAAGCAAAATGGGGTTGGGGTCAGACAACCTGAATTTAAGTTTCAACTATGCCTCTTACTAGTTTGAGATGGAGCATGATACTTACTCTGTCTTGGCTTCTTCTTCTTTTTTTTTTTTTTTCATTTATAAAAATGAAGCCATACTGTTTAACATTTACATTGGGCTATTATGAGGATTAAATGAAATTCTTTATAAAGTACTACACAGATGCAAAGTAAAATACATTAGCCATATTTTTAACATTTATATAATTTAAACTACATGTCAGGATTTGGTTCTTTCCTGTTTAAGTTATGCAGAATCTTGACCAGTAGAAAAGCTTCAGAACAGAGCCTTTGAACATTCTCGAGATGCTGTTGTCAATGGAAACTTACTCAATAATAAGGTATTAGTGCTGGATTTACTCATTTCAACTATCCTAAATAAAACAGTGCCTGTATTCAAACACTACAAGTCATCAATGAAATCACAATTGTCAGGAAAAGAAGTCCAAATAAATAATTTTTAATTATGATACATTACTTATTACAGTAAAAATTGGCATTTTCCCCTTCAAAAGCAGAAGCACCAGTCTTAGAATGTATAGTACGAATGATATTTTAAGTGAAATATAGCATAATATAATGTGCAAACATTATTTTTAGTACTTTCTAAAAGTAAACTAATTTCACACACTGAAATCAGTTAGAATGGAAATAATGTCATGCTGAACAATAAAATAAAAACCCCCAGGACTTTCAAATTCCACTTCAAATTAAATATGGCATACTGTTGAATAGATGTGTGAAAAAATTAAAAAACAGAATTAGCCCAAAATAGAGGGTTTTCAGATGCAGATATGATTCATATAGTGGTTTCTTCTAAGGTAGTTGCAAGTGATTCTATGAGAAATTAAAATGAATGTTTTATTTCAGAATTAATTTGTTCACTCGATCATCACATTTTTATTGAACACCTACTCTGTGCTAGACTTGGTTGTAGGTGCTGGGGATATGGGAAAAAAAAAGACACAGTCCTGCCCTTGAGGAGCTCACAGTCTAGTGGGGGAAAACAAATAGGTTGACATGGATTTAAAAATTATAAAAATTATTAAACAACTTTATAAACTTCTTTTGTAATCAAACAAACTTTGGGTGTTATGAATGAATGGTAAAAAGAGACGATGTCCAATGCAGTGAAAAACCATCTGCTTCAATATCATGTGACTTCCGCGAAGGCGGTGATGTGGTTCTGCAAAAAGAAAAAGAAATTCCAAAGTGAGAGGCTTGGGAAAATTGGCTTTGTGAAATATTTAGTGCTTTTACAAAAGATCAGTAGCTCATACACTGTATGTTTAAGTTGCCAAAACATACAGCATTATTAAACTATGTCCTATGTGTTATTACATAACTTTCACTGCTAATTATATATTTTATTCAATATTCTTAATTAACCAAAGAGATTAAAATGTTATACCTGCTTTATTCAGAATTAACACTGAAATTTAGAGAGATAAAAATGGCAATTCCAGACACCTTAATATTCTGCTCAATGTTAATGGAATTTTAATGCTGCATGTTAGAGTTTCAAATTAATTGCTCCCTGTGAGACAGATGGTGTAGAATGAAGTGGTGAAATGCTCAGACTGAAATGGCATTTGCTAGTTGACAAAAATCTACTTAAACCCTTCATTTTTGATGCATAAATCGAGACTTCAGATTGCAATCTCTGTTGTTTAGCTCAACCACAGAATTCTTTAGAGACCTTTTACTTTCTTTTTTCATAGCAATGGAATTATGTGCTCCATGGAAGGGTTAATATTTAAATAAATTCATGCATGCAACAGGTCATGTCAAAGCTGCTGAAATACTGCAGTGAAAAATTTATTTACATAATGAATTATGCTACATATAGTATTATGTCAAGATCTAACATGAAAGACAGCCCAACAAATAATAGCAACATTATAACCATATTCTACCATCACAATACCTGCTTTGAATGTTTTCTGTAGTAGTTTTGGCATATGAAGAGCAGTGCCTCTTCATAAACAATGATATCATCAATGGAATGACACATCATAAATGTATGCCATGAAATTTCTTTAAGATCCATGGAATTCTTTTGAAGTTGAAGTTTTTTTTACTAGTTAAATTCAATTTCAAATTTCTGTGCAAAGAAACTAAAACTCATTTCATTGAATTTAGGGATGTTAAACCCCACTAGAAGAATGTCATTGACTGTACTTTAGGGCATTGTTTCTAGGCTTAACCCACTTAACACTGCAGAAAGACATTATTAATAAAAATCAGCAATGAGCAGAACCATGGTTTTTCACTAATGGCTGGTAACACCTTAGAAATTTCTATTTCCCATTCTAAAAAATCTATAATAATAATGTCAGGAACTGCAGCAGCTCATCTCATAGTTCTCTTGAGTTTTCCTTACAAAAGCATAGGCATGACTTTAGGACAAAGACTATTTGACAGAGGTATATAATGTACTATGATTGAGGGGGAAAAAACCCAAAGAACTGTGGAAACAATACATCACAGTTTTCTTTCCAGTGGCCCCAAAGGGACGTGGAACCAGTGAACTGAGAAAATACAATTTGATAGAAAGTGTTTCAGCACAAAACTGCCATGAGTGTCATGCCTCTGGACAGGACTTAGCACAAAATAATTGCTAGAAATATATTAAGATAGAAATTGAAGATGTATCAGTCAGTAGTAACTGGTGGGAAAAAGAATGGGCAAAGACGGGGAAATAGAGAGAACGGAAAAGAGATTTCAAAAAAGAAAAGGGATGGTGTCCCATTGGAAATGGGCCTGGCCCTTATGTTCCTGTCACTGACTCATTAAATATGCTGAAGATGATCTTGAGGGGACATCCATCACACTGGAAGGTAGAAGTAAATATTGAAAGAAATACAGAAATGATCACAAACTACTGATGATCAATGCAAAGCTTTACAGAAGCAGAGGAAAAATCAAGCATACAAGGGCAAGCTAGAGAGTGGGACAAAGAAGGAGTAAGGACTGTAGGGTGACCATATACCTTATCATCTCACCCTGGACATGGGGAAGAAGGAAAGGGGTGCCAATAATACACAAGGACAACAGGCTTGAATCAGGACCACCCAACGCAGAGATGTAGTCACCTAATGCTAATGGTTTGAATGTGGAGGAGACTTAATCTCCAACGCAAGTGCTGAGAGGAGAGGCCTAAAGAGAGGTAATTAGGCCGTGTAGGGTCTGCCCTCAAGAATGCATTAATGTCATGATCTCAGGACTGAGTTCATTATAAAAAGGCAAGTTCGGTCTCCTTTGTCTCTTGTTCTCTCTCCCTCACCCTTTCTTTGTTCTTCTAACATGGAATGACACAAGAAGGCTCTGTCCAGAGGCTAGCCCCTGGAGCTTGGACATTCCAGCCTCCAATATCATGAACCAATAAATTTGTTTTTGTATAAATTAGTGTGTGGTATTCTTTAATATCAGCACATATTAGTCTAAGACACCTTAATAATTAATCAGGGAACATAAAACTGTAAGAGTGATATTGAGATCAACAAAATATTGGAATTCAGTCTTTGCATTTAAAATCACCTGCTTACCTGGCCACTTCCTTTCACTCCTCATAAACTACAAACCATATTCCCCTTTTCCTTATGCTATGCCATTACCAAATTAAACTACAAGGGTAACGGTTTAATTTTAGACGAACTACATTTTTAGATCCCAGCATTCTGGGAAAACTCCAGCTTTCCCCTCCCACCTTCAAAATAGCACATTTTCCATTTCACAAGACAGTTAATTTTTAACCTCTGAGATGATTTTTTCCGGTTTGACTGCAATTAAAAGGAATCTCCTCCAGTTTCATCATTTTAAGGAGGTCCTGGTTTGCAGAGATATAAACACATGTAAACAAGACACTGAAGAGACTACATTGGGAAGAGAAAATTAAGGGGCAATTTAACCACAGGTTCTAAGCACAGGAAAGGAGTACACAGAGAAGATAGGGACCTTCTGTTCATTGACTTCACTGTCTAGGAGAAAACGAACCTGTATCATAAGTGGAGATGGATTATTTATTTCAGCAGCCTTAAAAAATAAGTTTAATTCTCTTCTAGTGGAGGAAGGATTTTCTCTGAATCTAGAGAAGGGACAAGATATAACAATTTAAGGTCCTTCCCATCTATACGACTCTATAATTCTATATTCTTACATTAGCAAGGTAGGTAAGGCACAATTTGAAACATACAGATGGCATAATTTCTATGCAGGAAGCAATTATCTAGTTCATTTGCAGGAAGCAATTATCTAGTTCACTTCCCTTCAGCATTTTTCTCAGTAATACGCACACATATATATATATGAAACCAGAATTGCATTTAATATTTTCGATATTAAATCACCTGTCTTATGAAGCAAACTAGCTGACAAGGGATTTCTCCTTTTAATCTGTCTGAATTCTTATTATTCAATACTAAAATGTGTTAGCAGATGCTAGTGAAAACATGTAGTAAGCAAGCGAAAAATCTCACACGTCAAAGTTGAATTCCAAGTCATAAGAAGAAAGTGGTCGTGTAATTTTCCACAATTACTCACACAGAGGTTTCTAATGGAGATGACAAAGCTAAAGTCCAAACAATTGAAGGTTAGAATATGCTACATGAAACACCCATAGAAAGTGTTTAGTCAAGTCCACAGCAAACCAGTGAGCAAAATACTGAAGTCTAGTCCTTGAGCGCAGGTGTTGCATGGTAAAACAAGTACTTTGTTTCTAAAAAGTTGTCTTGGATTCTTAAATTTGGCACATTTTATAGTCTATAGAATGTCCATATTAAAGACTCTTAAGTTCTACGTGAAAATCTCTAATAGTCATTCTCCATCTCCACTTACAGGAATTATATCCTATAATTTAAAAAAAAGTCACATATTTAAAACAAAATGTCATGTATTTATGACATAAAACTTCGGTGATGACTGGTCACCGAGCAATATCTTTTCCTTTGGAAAAATAGGAGAAAATGCAAAAAAGAGAACTCCAGAGGAGTGTTCAGAATTGTCATCTTACTGGAAAACAAGCAAACAAAAATGCCATTATTAACAGCTAATTAAGGAATGCTAAATTCCCAGTAATGAGTAAAAAATAAAATGCACTTGAAAGATTAATAATAATAACAAACTCTAGTTCCTAGATCCTTTGGTTGTAAGAGAGACCTGCACAGAAGGACACATTTTTCTGTATTTGCTTCAGTTTTGCAACCCAACTCCAACACCAGTGCGCTCTAGCGCACATACGTTTATTGCCTTAATTGAAGGTGTTCACAGTGGCTTATTCTCATCATCCAGCTGAAGAGCCTGGCAAGACAGTCTTTAAAGGACCTTTCCTTTGAATTTTCTTCTTGACCATTCACAGTAGGCTGGTTTCGGGACACCTACAAAATGTATTTTGCATACTACTTAAATGTTTATTTAAATACTGACTTTACTTAAAGCACTAGTTTATTTAAAGTTCTCTGTTGTTACATTATTAGAACAAGTGCAGAGATTCAACATTATTTCAGTTCCCTTCTTTCAAGATGATTGATGATCAAAAGCTTTTGTGTCTTAATAGCAGGCTGTCAACAATCAGCTTAGGTTTTTAAACTAAATATAATGGGTGGTGCCTGTGGCTCAAAGGAGTAGGGCACCAGTCCCATATACTGGAGGTGGGGAGTTCAAATCCGGTCCCTCCAAAAAAAAAAAATAATAAAAAAAATAAAAAAATAAACTAAACATAAAATGGGATCTGTACACACCATGTGATGTCTTAGATTCAATGATTTATGTCTTTATTTCTACAGATGAGGAAGCTGGGTAATACAGGTGACTTTGCAATCAAGTAGTTTGCTTATCAACTGAAATTTCCACAAGTAATTCAACCCATCTGACTCAGCTTTCTCATCTGTGAAATAGAAATAATACCTATTTGAATGAGGTTTATTAAAATTAAAACGAACTTATATACACAATGGTCCCTGTCCCTACTTAAACATAATCCACCATTTATTGCTTATGAAAGCCACAGAAAGAAACCAAAAAGAGAAGTTAAATAAAGAAATCAAGAATAACAGTTTTAATAATTCACTGGAATTTTACAAGTAAAACTCACCATTTGTTTTCTTCGACCAAATAGTATAAAATTCTACCAGTCTAAACCTCCAATAGTCAAAAAAACTTGGAGAAAACTCACAGATGTTTCTTCTAAAACTGGTGCAAACTCATTATTTGGTGGCAAAAACATGACCAGAACCGATGAGAAAATGTACGCTATTTTTCGTTGCAGAAATATCCATCTGTGATTGTAAAGTGCTCTTCCACACCATGCTTGTGTAACAGAATACATATACTTCTTTTCTTTCTTTCTTTTTTTTAAAGAACAAAACAGGTTTATTTGGATTTGGGGCTCTGAGTAGTTCTGTCTCTACTACTTGACCTCTTTGGCCCACGACTCCTGGACCTAGATGAGCTGTGGCTCTGGCTCCTGTGGCTGCCGTGGCCTCTGCGGCTCCTGCGACTTCTGTGGCTCCTGTGGCCCCTGCGGCCCCTGCTCCGACTTCTCCGGCTGCGGAACCTTTTACTTCCTCTATTTCGTGAACCGTGCCTTTCACGACTCTTGGACTTGTGTTTGTGAGATTTCTTTCCCCTGTGACTCCTCCTTTTCCTCTCAGACTCTTCTTTTCTCCTGTCGGAAGGGTCTGGACTGGGGCTTCTCCTCCTCGGCCTGCCGTAGTATTCGTCATGGTGGCCCGTCCTCCCCCTCCTCTCTGAGCTCTTACCAAGTGAGGGGCCTGTCCTGTCTGGAGACAGGTAGGCGTCCCTATCAGCTTCCCAGAACTCATTGTTGGGATTTCTGAACACATGCAGGAAGTTGCAGTGTCTTCCCCTTGGGCACTGCTTTATTTCGAATAATCCACAAATGGCCATTTTCCAGCGGGTGACGGGGCAGAACTCGCACTGAAGCCGTCGCCCTGCATACCAGCGTCCGTTAAACACCGACAGGGCTGCCTGGCACTCTTCCTCCGACTGGTACTGAACGTACACATTGCCGCGCAGGTGAGGCTCCAAGTTGCAGCTGACCCTGAACTTAATGACTCTGCCCACGTTCTTGAACTCGGGCAGCACGTCATCGTAGAAGTCCAGGAACTGCTGGTAGGTTTCCTCCTCGCTGTACTCCAGGCCGGCGTCGGGGTCGTAGTCGTCCCTCCGACACTGCTCCATTCCAAACGTGGTAAACATGCTTTTAATGAGCAGGGTGGGGCTGGAGGCCGGGAAATTATGTTTCCGTGAACACCTGTCTCCAAATCGGCAGGCCCCGGTTTTGCTGTAGAACGGACAGTTGGCCCGATCCTGCCCCATTACGCTCAAGTCCACGGGAGGCTCCGGGTTTTGCCAGGCGGCGCCCTTGTCGGCCTGGGCTTCCGCTCTCGCCAGCTCCTCCTGCAGTCTCTGCTGCTCCTCTCCTCTCTCCTTCCTCTGCTGCTCTTCCCATTCTTCCTTTAACTTTCTCTCTCGCTCTTCCTGCCGTTTCCTGGCCGCCTCTTCCTTCTCCTTTTTCATTCTGAATTCTTCTAGTGCCTGCTGCCGCCTCAGCAGCCATTCCTCATGCAATTTTTGCCTCTCTCTCTCCTGCGATTTCTCTTCTTCTAGTTGTTCCTCAGTAAAGGCGTCCTCCTCCTCCTCCTCCTGTGAGAGACCTGAGTCTCTCAGTCGAGCCAGTTCCTGCCGACGTTGCTTTCGTCTCTCCTTCTTCAGAGCGGCCCGGTACTTTTTGTGACTGAGTTTCAGAGGAAAACCTGTCTCCTCCTGAGCCGCCATCTTGCGACGCTCTGCCCCACCCCCCAGAGCCTTCCGGAAAAGGCCGGAAAACACGTACTTCTAAGTGTAAAATATTTTTGATTTTGAAAAACATCTGGTACGAAGGATTTTGGATTAAAAACAAATCATGGTCTTATAATTAAAATAGTAAACAATTCTGATGGTATGTAGATGCAGCCTACATTTTATCAGGAAAAGACAGATGATGTCATAATCATGAATATTTCCCCCATCACTTTCCGTTAATTGTGTCTTTGCAAGAGGTCAAAGCGGACAGAAGAGAGAAGAGACAATAGGACGTGGTATGTGTGCTCTAAGACTCCGCTTTGTCATGTGACATTTCCTTCTGATAGGTTGTGAAGTTGCTGTGTATTTTAGTAAAGGGAAGTAATGTTAGAACCATTTTATAAGCACTTAGTGAAATTAAGGCTTGATGATGTGAAATTGATTGTAAAATTCACATAAAGCAAGTTCTTACTATTGTAAGAAGTTGGTAATATGGAGAAATAAAAGCCAAAATGGAACACAACCAAAGTTCTCTTGGAAAAGAACACTTTGAATTTTTTCTTTATAGTGGTTCTGTTTTAGTTCAGAGTTTTATATACTAGTTGAGAGTTTCATTTCTATTCCGAAATTTCCCTTTTGTACTATTCAGAGAAGGGGGATGAGAACTACTTTCTGAAATAATCCTTTCTCCCACAAGAAAGGAGAAATCTCTAGGCAACTTTCTCTGATAAGCTAATTAACCAGAGGCAGGCCCGGTTTTTACTAGAGTATTGGCTACAAGTCTTATGAAATATTTCCAAGTCCTGAGAAGCCAAGGAAGCTTAAAGTTTTCCTCATCAAATCTTTTGGGCACTGGTTCTGTACCGTGGCTTCATAGCTGTAATCACTTGGCAGCTTTAAGAAAATACTGATGCAACCCCAGAGTCTTGGATTTAATTGGCCTGAAGCACAGCTTGGTCATTGGAATTTTTAAAGACTCTCTGGATGATTCTAATATTGAGAATCACTGTTTCAGAAGCTCTGCAGGCCCAGGTGGCTCCAGGCCACAAGTGGGCTCCATACCCAAACCACCTGACATGCCTGATGTAGTACAGATCCCCAGGCCCAAGGTCAGGCCTACTGGATAGTAGTCTCTTGGCATGGAACCCAGATATTTCCCCCTTCTTCAAGTGATGGATTCCCTTTTATACTAGTCTAAGTACTTCTACCTAAAGCTTCAGGGAAGTGAGTAAATGAAGCATTACCAGGGATATAAAATTGACTTTTTTTAAAAAAGCTGTCCTTTCACTGGTTATGAGTATTGCCTTAAAAAGCAGCTAACCTGACTGATTCTAAAAAAAAACAAACCACTTTAAATTCAAACCTTTTAAGACCAAATATGCCCTATTTGAAGCCTCAGAATGCACAAGGTATTGAGAAGGCCGGTGGCAGACTTGTTTCAGTTTAACTTAACACTACCCTAATGCATTGTATGAAACTGCATATAAGTAAGTTCTTTCAATGTCAATATTAGTATGTTTATTATTTGGTGGATGTGGACTCTATTTGCACACTGTTTTCTTAACCTAAGTCCAATGGACCTTTCTGTCTACTACATTTTTATCCCATATTCATAGTTCTAGTCTCCACCATCAGCCATGTACAATCCCAATTTACCTCCTGCCATACCTCCATCAAGCTATAAGGCTTCTATGGCCATGTGGAAATTTTTTTATTGCTAATTTATCTATCTGCTCCAGTATCCCTTGCTTCTTATGAATTCTATTTCTTTTCTACTCATTCTGGACCCTACAACTGATCATCTGAACAATCTTTCAGAGCACCTTCAATTCTCTTTTTCCTGCTCCCTTATCTCATCTGCTGAATGCACAGACTTGTACAAACTTGCTCTTCTATCGGGAACATTATTTTCTCTCCTCCTTTCATGGATAATGGTCCTTCAGATCTCCCCTTGGATGGTGTTTCAGGAATTGCTGAGTTTGGATAGGTCCTTCTTTATGTGCTTCTCCAGCATAGCCATCATTGACCTCTTCTATATAGAATTTCAGAATCTTCTCTCTCCTCATTAGCTGTACTACACTGCTTCTTACTTGATATTTGTTATATGCTTCATATATTACAAACATGAATATATTAGAAAATAAAATTTCACTGTGCATAACAACCAATGATAATGGTAACACATCAGTGAATTATACCAATACTTTGTTTCATACTAGTATTTTAAACTATAACTTGAATTTTTCTTTGGTATTTCTCTTTTTTTAACTTTTAGATTTTCTAAGTAAGCATCATAATGCTTGACAGCAAAGAATCAGAGAATGTGAGTAATGTACCCAAGTGCGTGATAAATTCTTGTCTAACTGAGAACTAATTAAAGCTCCTCATTTAAAAACTTTACCAGTTTTAGAAAGAGGCACCAGTTGGTGAAAATCTGAATGATCCCCATCAAGATTCATTTCAGAACCATTCAACATTATAAGAGCCATCAGATATGTGACATAATTCAATAAAGTTTTTATAGAAGATAATATATATTAATTTTATGGATATATATTTATCATACAACCCAGCAATCTCACTCATAGGTATTTATCCAAAAGAAAGAAAAATAGAGATTCACTCACACAAAAACTTGTACATGAAGGTTTATATCAGCTTTATTCATAATTGCCAAGAAATGGAAATAACCCAAATGTTCTTCATTGGTGACTGAAGAAATAGACTGTGTTTCTATATAATAGTAGCTTGGGTAGGAAGAAAAAAACAAACCCAAAGTACCGATACATGTAATAAAGAAATCACACTCAGAAACCCAAAAGGCTACATACTATATGCGTCCATTTATATAGCATATGGACAAAGGCAAAACTCTAGGGACAGAGAACAGATCAGTAGCTTCTAGGGGTTGGGTGCTGTAGGAAGGATTGATTACAAAGGGGAAGGAGGGAACTTTGGGGAGTCATCGAAACATTCTATACCTTGATCATGGTCAATGAGTATGGTCATAACATGACTATGCATTTGTGAAAACTCATAATACTGTACGTCCCAAATGGCTAATTTTATGGGCTGTAAATTATGCTTTAATAATCTCACTTTTTTTTTTAATTAGGATCACTGGTGATGTCATGAATTAAGTTTCATGTCAACCAAAAGGCAGTCAAAAATTTGGTTTGTCAGTTATTGAAATATTGTTCCAAGATTTGATTCTTTTAGTCACAATAGAAAAACAAAAAACACATTTGTTGAAAAATAGTCAAAAAATATAGGTTAGGGCGGTGCCTTGGCTCAAGGGAGTAGGGCACTGGCCCCATATGCCAGAGGTGGCGGGTTCAAACCTAGCCCTGGCCAAAAATCGCAAATATATATATGTTAAAATAGGACACTTTATTCTTGGCTTATAAGACAGGTGAAGATTATGAAGAACAATTATTCTTCACTGTTGGAGAGGATATAAGGATAGGGATCAAATCCAAAACATTGAGAGTATTCGTCTTCCTTGTGCCAGCATTTCCACTAAGATGAATTTATCTTAAATTATTAATTGTGCTTACAAAGACATATATTTTAGGGATATTTACCGAGTATTATCTATAAGTGTGGAAAATTGGAATTGGAAGCAATCTTCAATGATTAACAGATGTGATGATTAGGTAATGTGTAGTGTTATAGCTTTTAATAATATAATTTTATAATATTATATAGCATAGTGATTATGAGTTTGAGTTCTGAAGTGATTTTCCATGAAAATTGAAAATTTGATTTCATATTATTATTTCAGAATACAGACCAGTTTTGTGGCCTTGATCATGTTACTCAACCTCTCTGTCTCTTTCTCTGGAAAATGAAAATAAGATAGGAATGACTTCTCCAAAAACTAAAATGCTGTTTTAGTTTATGTGCGAAGTTCTCTGCTTCATTCCAGATATATATATAGCTCTAACTGTACATCAGTTTTTACTGTTAAGTTTATTATGATAAACTTATAATAATAAGGTACAGATCAATAGATAATAGATAAACTATATCTATTGATCTGTAATCATAGCAATGATGATGCTAAGTGAAGAAAAACAGAAAAAGGATATATAAGGAGCTGACATGTTATATACCAACCCAAGCATGTTCATTGGATCTTGAAGCGCATTTTAAGAAAATGTTTCCAGGGAGGCGCCTGTGGCTCAAAGAAGTAGGGCGCTGGTCCCATATGCCAGAGGTGGTGGGTTCAAACCCAGCCCTGGCCAAAAACTCCAAAAAACAAATAAAAAGGAAAGAAAAGAAAAAAGAAAATGTTTCCAGTGATTACTATGATGGCAAGTGGATACTTCCTATTCATTTTATTGTTTTGCTTATGCAGATTTTCAGATTTTAAACAATATATTACTCATTAGAAAACAATGATTATTTTATAAGAATAGGAATTTGGTCACCGTTTACTCTATTTCCCTAGTTTTAGTCAAATAAAATTTTACATTTTTTTCTATAAAATGTTTTCATAGGATTGTGGCACTGTGATTGCTTTCTTCAAAAATATCTTTAGGGGCTCGGCGCCTGTGGCTCAACGGGCTAAGGCACCAGCCACGTACACCTGAGCTGGCGGGTTTGAATCCAACCCCCGGGCCCGCCAAACAACAATGACAGCTGCAACCAAAAAAATGGCCGGGCGTTGTGGTGGGCACCTGTAGTCCCAGCTACTTGGGAGGCGGAGGCAAGAGACTCGCTTGAGCCCAGGAATTGGAGGTTGCTGTGAGCTGTGATGCCACAGCACTCTACCCAGGGCAACAGCTTGAGGCTCTGTCTCAAAAAAAAAAAAAAAAGTATCTTTAGGGTGGTCCACCATAAGCAAACAGATCAGAGAGAAAAGTGAAATGAATGTTTGTGAGCAGTTTCCCATGTATAACTAATTATGTATGCATTGGAAATAATTGTTAAATCTATCATTGTTTATTCTGTCCTTAACTAATGATTGAATGACTCACATAATTTAAAGATGCAGTCATCAACTCTATATTTATTCACACAAATGAGATGAGAAAGCTCATCTCATATTCAAAAGTAATTTGCTGAAAATTTATTGAAAGATTCTTTTATAAAAGCCTACAAATAACTGGGGAGGGGATCAGGCTTTTATTATCCATGTAGTATATTGTAATTCAGAAATAGTGTAGAAAAATGAATACTGAATATACAGGAACACAAACAGGGAAATGACATATGGAAAAGTAATAACAGAATGTGCAAAAATGTTGATGCCTGCTGAAAATTTTTAAGCTTCCATTTTCAATTTGTTCTTATAAAACAAAATTAAGTATAATAAATGAGAACAGAGCACAACATGTAAACATTGATTTACTTTAAATTTTTTTTTTTTGTAAATCCTCAATGCTTAGATTAAGGAAAAATGCCTAATATATGAATATTTTTAGTTCCATTATTCCAATATCTAATCACCATTAAGGTTGCTTTGACAAGGTCCTGTGTAACATTTATATTACAGTTTGGCGGCTCCTTAAAAATAAAGGTTTTCATTATAGAAAAGCCACTGAATCTTAAATAGATTGCCAGAGTTATTTGCACACAACATTCTAAAACCTCAAAGGAATTTATTACAGGGAGCAGGGTAATGTATGATATAATCATATTTGTCTTGGCAAGAAACCAAAGTATTGTTTGGCTATTGCTAAGACACAAACGTATGCAATATTTTATACTATGATATTTTCTCCCACGTGTTATGTATGAAATAGGCAATCTATACGCACTTTCAAACCATGAAACACTTGTATAGGAGTACACCAGTCTGAAATTAAAAAAAAAAAATCTCATTAAGGGTATTTTTTTTTTTTGCAGCAGCAGGGGGCTGATTAATTTGTGTGAAGTATCCACTGTGTACCAAGAACTGTTAATTCCAACAATTATCCTACAGGGGAACCGTCATTGCATCAAATTTTCAGGTAAGAGGAGGAGAAGTGATTTGTTTAATGCCACCTAATCATTATGGAGCTGAGCCAGGCTTCAAACACAGGATTTCCAGCCTCCAAAGCTGAGCTCTCTGTCCACCCACTGCTCTGATTAAATTCTAATTTATGCTTCACCTTGACCCCTATAATAGTATAATCTTCCAAAGAGTCAACGTAAAGGTCAATGATTATGTTTCCTCGGGTCTCTGTGAGTTCTCTTACATTTTTCCTATCCATATAATCTTTCTTTCAGTTGTCCTGGGAATTAAACATGGTAATTTCCATCTACAAAAGCTCATATTCATTATGACATTTCTAGATTTGGGGAACCGTCATCACTGCTTGCACTTTCCTTCCACAGATGCTTCTGTTACAAAGTGTAGCCTTTTACATTCTGAGCTTTGTTGGTTAGCACAGGTTGGTGAAAAGCCCCATACCCTAATATAAAACTAGAATCTTGTAAACTATTCCTACTTTTACTTTCCCTTTCTGATTGACGAGAGGAAATTCCCTTTGGTTCAATCAATTATGCCTGGGTTTATATGAAAAAAAAAAATTACTTTCCCAGAAAGCATTTTCTACATCTAACTCTGTTCACTTTAGCTGTCAAAGTTTTCCTAAATCAGTGACTATAGTGGCCTATTGTGACTGCCTTAAAGACATGTGAATATTAATTCTACTTAGATCCATTTGAAATATTCCACTTTCTATCAATTCCTATCCTTTCCTAATTTGTTTTTAAATAATTTTGCTCCCTTGCCAGAGAAGAGGTCCCTTTTCTCAGATTTTCTGTATGGCATCAGTTAAAATTGCTACTATGAACATTGTTTCTGTGTGCTTACCTGTGCCAGTCTCATCATCCTTCATGGGCCTTAGAGTGAGAACAGGTGGGGTCAACAGAGAGGAAAGGACCAAAGAGCTCAGTGCTTTGCTGCTGGGATGAGAGGATCATCTGGAAAGAAGCCAGTGCGTACATTACCCTTTACTTATGAGCAAGAGAAATCTCTGAAGGAAGGACAGGGAGATGCCGTCAAGGGTGTCCAGCCTGTTTTCTGCTGCACACTGGCATAAGAAGAGTTGTCTGGGCTCGGCACCTGTAGCACACTGGTTGCAGCACCGGCCACATACACCAAAGCTGGTGGGTTCAAACCCAACCTGGCCCAGCTAAACGACAATGACAACTGCAACAAAAAATAGCCAGGCATTATGGCAGGCGCCTGTAGTCCCAGCTACTCAGGAGGCTGAGGCAAGAGAATCGCTTAAGCCCAGGAGTTTGAGGTTGCTGTGAGCTGTGGCACTCTACCAAGGGTGACATAGAGAGACTCCATCTCAAAAATAAATAAATAAATAAATGCGTTGTCTGATGAGCACAAAAAAGGTCTATGTATAATTTTCAAGTTATCCAACACCAAAGATAAGCAAAAGAGGCCTCAAATCATCTGCATGCTGCCCGTGGGCTGCAGGTGGACCACCTGTGCATGAAGGCTCAGCATTCTCTTTGGGGTGAGGGAGAGGGATGGTTTCCTCAGTGATACCCTGGCTAGCAGCTCTTTTCTACTGTAAATCATGGGGATGGCTAGATAAGTTCTGGGAATTAGCACTGGAGTTAAACAGACTTCTCCAAGTGATCGTTGGTCAATCACAATGGCAGGAAGTGGCTTTACTGAGACCAGAAAACATTATATGTATACAGCATTCACTGGATTTCTACGATGACGTCCCATATTTTTTTTTTGTTGTTGTTCACTCTTACTTTCTGAACACACCATTTCCTTCCGTAAGCTCTTTCAATGGCTCCCAGTTTTTCACAGGGTGAGAATCAACCCCCTGATACTGCATCTAAAGGGACAGAGACTATTTTCCCATGTATTTATCTCTCAGTTGTATTTGATCTCTAGTGATTTGTCCACTCACAGACTTGACCCACTTTTCAGTATGAATGTTGTGTATGTCAGAGACCTCAACCCATTGATATGTGTGTGTGGTTTATATTGTATACTTTGTGATTAGCCTTTTATAACCCATTTTAAATTTATTCTTGGTAGCCTTTATTTTTCAGGATGCTTGAACATTTTTCTAGTTAGCAATGCTAAGAATGAAGTAGTGACACCAAGCTCCTCTTCATGAATTCTGGCAAATCTCATATATCTATACTTTTAGAAACTCCAAATCTGGGTATTATCTAGTATTTCTATCTCATTTTGTTCTTTAACATGATTTTCTTTTATTATAGCATATCTCCTTTTTAATGAAATTTATAATTTTTCACTGTTTCTGATACTGCATTTTACAACAGTTAATTCTAATTAGCATTATATTTCAATGGTTTCCATTCTTTCTGCCAACTTGCTTTTATAGCATGGATTTCCTAATTTTATCTCTGGATATTGGTATATTACTGAGTAAAGATTTCTGGAAACTTTTCATGAGTAGTACAATTCTTGGAATTCTTTATGGTTATTTGAATACTTAAATGATGCTTTAGTTGAGAAGAGAATTATGTGTCACAAATTTGTTCCTTAAAAACTCTGAAGACATTACTTCATCTAGGATATATCTTCTATCTCATATTCTGAAGATAAAAGGTAAACTCCTTTTTCTGCCTTAGTGTTTATATTAGTTTTCCCTAGGAATACACTATTATAACCTACAAAGCTCAGTGGCTTCCAACAATAAATAAATATATTTCCTCCTCCCACTATGTGTTCATGGCCAGGTCCTATGGATCTGCTGTAGGCTATATGTTGAGTGTTGGTTTCCTGCATTTCTATTCTAGGGCCCAGGAGAGGGGAATGGTACTTATCTGGAGAATGACCTTCTCCTGCAAGCAGGTGTAGGAACAATAAGGCTAGCAGAAAGTCATGATGGCTCTACAAGTTTCTGATTGATGAGGAATAATGAGGTCTATTCATAGGTTATTGACCAATCCCAAAGTGACCAATCCCAAAGCAGGAAGAATCCTCTGCCTAAGGAAGGAGGTAGATAATAATATGGAACAAGACTACCAGATACCACCACCTTGATAGGATTCTTCCTCCAGTGTTGAAATTCAAAACAGTGTATTTCTAGAGAAGAAGTACACAGGCTTTAGGAAGACCCACAGGAGTAAAAGTGTGAAAAGGAAAGAATTAAGGTCAGAGTCCAAGTTTCCCTTCACCTGAGTCCATTCTCAAATCCTCAGCAGTCAGCGTCATCATCAAATCCAGCACAGGTGGGGTATCCTTAATTTGAAATCCGAAACGCTCCAGAATTTGGAATTTTTGAATACCTCCATGGTGGCACAAGTGGAAAAGTCCACACTAAGTACTTAACACAAACTCTGTTTTGTGCATAAAATTATTAAAAATATTGGCTACATTTACCTTTAGGCTACAAGTATAAGGTGTATGTGAAACATAAATTTCGTGTTTGGATTTGCATCTTGTATCCCAAGATATCTCATCATGTATGTGCAAATATTCCAGTATCCAAAAAGAGGGCCTACTCAACCTGTAGAGTACAAAAGCTGTATTAAAGAAAGGTATTAAGTATATATATATGAAAAAAAGAAATAAAAAACAGTCACTAGGAAATATCTACTTTCTGGTATATATTCCAGTTTTTACTTTCAATCTAGTTAACTCGTATAGCTTAAAGATTCAAGTGCTTTATTTAGGAAAAAATGTTTCCTTAAAGCATCTCCCTGAGTTTTGCTATTGTCCCATTTGTCCTCTTATGCTGTACATATGAGGAATCGTGTGCCATGTGCGGTGTCCTCCATAATCCTGTATTATCTTTTCATTCTCTTGTTCTTTCATTATATAATCTGTCAATAATATAATTGATTTTCCTTTCTCTAATGTGATTTTTGTTTTTGATGGATTCTAGTATTGGCTAAAATCCTGCCAATCTATTGTTATATCTCTCTCTCTCTCTCTCTCTCTCTCTATATATATATATATATATATATATTTTTTTTTTTTTTACATTGCTTTCCTTAATTGTGTCAGCTACTTTGCATCTCTCATTTCACTTGTTTTCTTTAATTTCCTTGACTGTGGAAAGGAGATGCTATCTGCAATAAATTTCATTAAATTTCTTATAGTTAATCTTTTTAAAAAAACTGTGCATTATCTCTTGAAATATGTCTTTCCCTCTCCTCTGTGTCAAGGAATCATTTCAAAGAATTTAAGTTCTTGTCTGATTATTCGTGCTTGCCTCAAGACAGGTCAGTTCATTTTCCTGAAATGACTAGGAGAGAACTCATCAACCATCTCTTAACTATTCCCATGAATAGTTAGGGAAGGCTCCACTTCCATCTTGAGTGGAAGAGCTGGAAGATGTAGGTTTGCATCATCTTATGGATGATTTACCAGCCTGAGTGGACGATGAGAAGAAGCTGAGACCAGGGGCATTTCCAGGAAGGTCACTTTGTTTCTATACACTTTCATTCATTCCTGTGTTTTTTGAAACACCAGAAAGAATGCTGTTTTGTTTAATCTAACTTCTACTCCAGGAGAATGATGCGGTCTTTGAGGCAATTTTTGTTTAGTTTTCTGAAATGAATGTAACTATCCAGTTGTAGTGTACCATTTGGTTTAGAAAAGTGTTCCTTTGTCTGGCAGGAACACCTATTAATGAGAAGCCTGATCTGAGGACGGCTTCTTGTCTGAAGGCTCCCTTTGGGTGGCTATTTGACTGTTTGATAACTTGTTCCACAGTGCTGTTGGTCCCAGGCGTAGCAGTGTGCTCTAACGGGAATGGGCGCCTTCCTCTTTCACACGCCCCTCCAGTCACTGGTCTTCACTCTTTGAAATTCTGGGGAATTGGTGGGACTCTATATGATTTTAGCTCCTCCTCCAACATAGCACTTCTTTAATAGCCTGTAAAGAATCTGATTGTCCTTTGGAAAATTCCCTCAAAATGAATGCATTTCTAATGTATAAACACACGTTTTAATATATAAGATTTGACTCTGTCTAGTTTTCACTCTTGGTGACACAACTATTAAAATATTAATTCCTACATTATTCTTACTAATATCTTTAGGAGGCTAAATATAACAAAATGTACCAGTATTGCCTCCATCTCCACTTTCTAGAAAGAGAGTCAGATGTTTGTTTCTTTGACTCCTTTGGGTGGTAAATAGAGTCTTTGTAGTTTTGGAGACATCCTGAAGTCAGCAACACTGAAGCTTTGTTTGAGATACATGAGCCCTCAAAGGCAGAGTCAGAAAGGTGTGGGTTTGAGAGGAAGGGGTGGTGTGACCTACGAAGAGATTGGGTTCCCTGGGTCCTTTGGTGGGTGGGAACTTTGGAGTTCCTGTACATGAGAGGCACCTGCCCACAACTCATGAGCAGTGTCACAGGGCCAATGTGACTTGAAGTGGGAATGGCCATAGGTACCAGGGAAAGTTGGACCCTGAGCATGAGGGTGTGGTAGCTACCACCAAGATTCTCATGCCCAATTTGGTAAAGAGAAATAAACCAGACACTTTCAGAAAGATCATGTGAGTCATAAGAAAGGAGCATAGGGATTTAGATTATCCTGTAGGAGTTTATCCAAGGGACTTTGGTCAATCTGAACATATGATTTGTCAATTAAATGAGAAGCATTGGAACCACTTTAGAAAACAGCTTAAGAAAATTAAATCATTTTTTAAGATTGTAATTTTTAGTTACAAAATTAATCATGAATAGTATAGTATTTCATTACACAAAGAAGAGAGGGAGAAAAAAAGAAAAAAGCCAAGGAAGGAAGACTGAATTAGGAATGCAGATAAAGTCATGGTCCCCATCACTGCCTTTTTAGATTTAAGCATTGCTCTGACTTCTGTATCTCTCTCTCCCCCCCCACCCCACACACATATGCTCCTTTCCTTTTCTAGGCAATGAAAGCTAAATATCTTTTTTAAAAAAATTAAATCATGGCTGTGTATATTAATGCAATCATGGAGTACAAAGTGTTGTTTCATATACAATCTGAAGTATTTTCATCAAACTGGTTAACATAGCCTTCATGGCATTTTCTTAGTTATTGTGTTAAGATATTTATATTCTGTATTTAGTAAGTTTTACCTGTACCTTTTAAAGATAAATGTGCCTTAGATTATCTAAGTGAGGAGAAGGTGGGAATGCCTTCTAGGTGGAGAGAGAGCATGTGTAAAGATGGCCTGAAAACTGGGGAGCTCAGCAGGCAGGTCCAAAATGGCCTAGGACTCAGCCTCAATGAACAACGTTTAATGGACACGTGAAGGGTAACAGGCTTGTGAAAGAAAGATAGGGCAATGCCTGTGGCTCAAAGGAGTAGGGCACTGGCCCCATATGCCAGAGGTGGTGGGTTCAAACCCTGCCCTGGCCAAAAAAAAAAAAAAAGAAAGAGAGAGGTTGCAGCCAGAACAAGGCAGCAGAAATATAAAACAACCAGAATGATGGTGTGGCAGGAGTCAAAGGACCGGAGAGCTTAATTAAGGAGAGAAAAGACAGGAAAATGAGGGCTTGATTTAGCAGCCCCAAGTTATTTCTACATCAGTGCTTCCCTTTAGCTTTCAACAGAGATTAAAATTCAAAGACAAGGTTAGACCCAGATATTTTGGCACTTGGGAGATTTTGAGAAATCGTACACTATTGTAATAATCTTAGAAGGGCTTGCAGGGATAGCCAGAAGATAGAATTAGGAAATTGAGGTGTTAGAAAGACAACAGCAAGACAACTACCCACCTCGAAATACAGTGTAGGGCTATCCCCCACCCAGGGCACTCTGGGCCTGTGGGTATAGCAGAACATTCATCATGCACTTGATGTCACAATGTGAAAAGTAAACCACATAGTTTGAAAAGGCTAGAAAGACAAGAACATCTTAGTTGTGAAATTTTATACTGTGTTTTAGATCTAAAAGAAATTACCTGCAGGCTCAGTTTCTAAGTTTTAAACTTCATTTACCATTCTCTTCACTCGGTCTATATTTGCATTATTTCTAGACTGTGTGTTCCTGTGAGATTCATGATTGTGGGTAAGGCGGGTGTAATAAGGGGTATCTTCCGTGGTTATGTGTGTACCAATTTTTATTGTATGCATATTATTTTATTGTGCAGAGAAGGTGTTGTTACACAGGACAGCTGGAATGAGAAGCCTTTGCAACTCCAAAGTGTGCACTGGGGGGACATGAGGCCCATCGTTATCAATCATTCAGGAATACCCGAGGGGAGAAATGGCCCAAGCCAGGACAAACCACCTTGCTCACTGGGACTTACCACTAAGGGAAAAATAGATGCATGCAAAGGTGTTTCCAGAAAGGAAAATGGAAATTAGTGTAAAGTTGAGTTTCCCGTGTCATATACAAAAAAAGGTTTTGTTTTGGAAAAATAGCACGTGTCCCGGAATGGAGTCAGAAGCTCAGGGGGCCATTTCCCTTGGGACTAGAAGACAAGATAGCACTTAGAATACTAGGAGACAGGAATTGGGCAAGAGACACTTAAGTTGATATTTTAAGCACGACTAATGAATTGTGGAGTGCCATGGAGACCCAATACTCTTTTCCAAAAAGAATTATTGATTTGCTTAAAATCAGAAAATGTACACTCTGCTTTTGATTTTTTGCTTGTTCTTTCTTCCATATTTTCCTTATAATTAAATATTTCCTTTATGAACTTCAGACTCATTCAAACTAAAGGGAACTCTTCAGGTACACATATGGACCCAGGAACTAGATGGAGGCAGGTCAGGAGGCGAGCAAAATAAACAGAAGACAAAGTTGGGTCTGCTCCTTCATTAGCACTTCTGTTGGTGGTTTCTTCTCAAGAGCTTTCTTTTCTCTATAAAGAGCATTTTCTTTCATGCAGTGTGTTCTTTTGTTCAATCATGGATTCCCCAAACAAAACAAAATGAAACATTCTCCAATGATTGCAGTAGTTCTTGCAGGGCGTTTGGGTGACATTTATTACCCTGAAGTAGGTCATTTATGTAATGAAACCCAGAGGCCAAAGACTTTTGGAAAGAAGTAGTTTCACACTTCTTGGGATTACTCCAGGGTTCTGTAGGGAAAGGAATTAATAGGTTGATAGTCCCTTGGAGGTTCCAATATGCACTCACCACTTTTTATGCCAGAGGACACTGTAGAATCTATAGAGAAAATAGCAAATTGGTGTATGTACCACTAGAGTTTCTTCACCAACATGCTACTTGCCTGAAACAAATATCTTCTATTTTCTAAGGGGATGATTATTTTGAGTTATTTTGCAAGGGCAAAATAAGAAATGATCAGTCAGTAGGAATAATCCTTTTGCTTTTTCTAGACAAAACAATACTAGAACATGATTGCAATAATAATAAAAAACTAAAAAAGGATTAAAACGTTGAACTACAAACTTAGTTTTTTGTTTTACGGCAGTTAAATTTAGTAAACATGGAGAAACTCCTGTTGAACATTTTCTGTAACACATTTTTGGACCTTAATGGCCAGGGGACCATTACATGGTTATAGAATTACTTTCAGGGCCCCTGGCTAGACTTCTTAAAATGCATGATCATGAAGCCAAATTTCACTATGATGAAGCTATTTAAATGTTATCAGCTGCTTTAAGGGCACAAATCCCAGTGGAAAATTCCCAGGTATTTAATAATTGTTTCTAATTCCAATTTCCTTCATAGAAAAGGTCAAGGAGAAGTAGATATTTTAAGCTATTTATAGAGTCCATTAAGGAACATAATTAGTTAGGAAAAACAACATATAGATAATTTCAAGACAGAACAGAAATTTCAAATATTTGCAAGGGATATCCTAGCCCCATTCTGTAGCCCTGCATGATATTACAGAGTAAAATGATAATGTGAGCCCTTATTAATTTGTACCTTTTCTTCCTTTCCCTATACTTACTAGCAACTCTCTGGAGGAGGGATCAGGTTAGTTAAGAGCTGGAGACAGTCACTGGGAGATTTCATCTTAGACCATGAGGGTCAGAAAGCCCAGCTCAGTCTCCTGGCACTTTGGCCAGAAGCAGATGCCAGTAATGGTCCTGCTCTCCCTCTCCTATGGACTTGACTTCCTCCCACTGAATTCCTCTTCATTAGTGTGAAAGGTATTTGTTGAATGTGCACAGCACAGTGCTTGTCATGAGGAAGTTGTAAAGAAGCAGCCTATTCTCCACTTCCAAGGATTTTCCCCTTTTGTTGGTTGGAGGAAGGCCAGGGCAAGAGCCATTCACAAAGTTAAATAAGGCTATAGCCAGCGGTGTGTGCCAGTAGTCCCAGCTACTCAGGAGGCTGAGGCACGAGGATTGCTTGAATCCCAGAGTTTGAGATTGCTGTGAATTTTGGTGATGCTACTGTACTCCAGCCCCAGTGACAGTAAAACCCTGTCCCCAAAAAACAGAAAGAAAAAAAAGAAAGTTAAGTAAAACCAGAGAAATTCTCCCTCGCCTAGGTGACAGACGTCCATATCAATGGTGATGACTCATGTTGATGGTTCATATCCTTGAGATGAAGAGATGAGAAAAACCCCACCTCTGTGGCCCTCCTCTCAAGAACACATAACCCCAGTCTAAGTATGAAGAAAATAGCAGACAAATCCCACCTGAGGGAGATTCCACAAAATACCTGGGCAGGATTCCTCAAAACTGTCAAAACCAAGAAAGTCTCAGAAACTGTCACAGCCAAGGGGAGCCTAAGGAAACGTGATGAGTCGATGTAACACGTTGTCCTGGATTGAACTCTGTTACAGAAAAAGACAATTAGGTAAACCCTAAGGAAAACTGAATAGTGTATGGATGTCAGTTAATAAAATGTTTCCATATGTGTTCATTAATTATAACAAATAAACCATATTCATGTAAGATATTAAAAGTAGAACAGAGTAAGAGCCATAGAAAAAATACCACCTTTGAATTTTTCTGTAAAAAGTATTCTAAAATGAACACTGTACTTGAAAACCCCAAATAAAAACAGACCAACTTGGACAACGTAGTGCAAAGACGTGTAGGTTAACAGCTGATATTTATCTAGAAGGTACTCTTCACCTGGAAATGTTCCAAGAATTCTACGTAAGTTAATTTGTTCATTCCCTACAACAATCCTGTGAGATAGATGCTATTACCACCCTCATTTCACAGCCGAAGAAACTGAGGCACAGAGAGATGAGGGGCCTCTAGCAGGACATCGTGCGTGCTCAGGGGAAGGTGAGCTTTGAGCCCGCAGAGGCAGGCTGACCAGGCTCTGCGCTGGCATTGCTGTTTTTCTCTTTGTGCTGGAGATTTGAAGCAGGTGCCCCGAGGAGGACTGGTCAGAGCATGGAGCCAGCCTGTGGCGTGGGGAGTAAAACCCAGGCCTGGCACTTCCAGCCTCGGCTGAGTCATTTTCACCAGCCAGACATGCCGTCAGAAACTGTAAAACTGGACAAAACAAGTGAGGCACTGGATAGCAGGTGGTGCAAGACTGGGACCCTGAGAAGGAGAGACGTGCACTGGGCCGTGCTTTCACCCTGGCCGTCTGCTTGGGGGAGCTTTCTGGATCGTGCAGGGAGGAAGATGCGCACAGAGAGCAGAGCTCATATTCAACCCAGGGGCAGAGGGTGGGTGCTAAACGGCCTGGTTGTAGGGGCTGGCACCGGAGAGGAGAACCCGGTGGGTGGTGCTTCCAGGGTCCACAGCTGGGAGCCTCTAAGGCCCTGAGGGCGAGCACCTGCTGTGGGGCAGAGGCCCCGCTGGAGGAGAGGGACCTCAGGGATCACACTGGACGTTCAGACGAGCCCTCGGGAGAAAGGGCCACAACCCAGGGAAGGGTTCACAGTCCAGGCTAAGCACAAAACTCAATCATACAAGGCTAGAGAAGAATAAAGCAGCAATATAAGTACCAGAATGAATTTCTGCACAGAAATTCCTTTTAAGGAACGAACGTAATCTAGAGTCCTTGCATAATTTCCTACTATGTCCAGCATGAATTTATACTTATATATTATATACACACAAATCCAGAACTAGTATGGAGGTTCTGGAACTGAAAAGTGCATCTGAAATTTTAAAAGCACTATATGCGCACAGCCTATAGACACAGGAAAAAATGCTCACCATCCTTAATCATCAGAGAAATGCAAATCAAAACTACTTTGAGATATCATCTAACTCCAGTAAGATTAGCCCACATAACAAAATCCGAAAACCAGAGACGTTGGCATGGATATGGAGAAAAGGGAACACATCTACAATTCTGGTGGGAATGCAAACTAACACGTTCCTTTTGGAAAGATGTTTGGAGAACACTTAAGAGATCTAAAAATAGACCTGCCATTCGATCCTACAATTCCTCTACTAGGTATATATTGAGAAGACCAAAAATCACATTGTAACAAAGATATGTGTACCAGAATGTTTATTGCAGCCCAATTCATAATTGCTAAGTCATGGAGGAAGCCCAAGTGCCCATCGACCCATGAATGGATCAATAAATTGTGGTATATGTATACCATGGAGTATTATGCAGCCTTAAAGAAAGATGGAGACTTTACCTCATTCATGTTTACACAGATGCATCTGGATGCATCTTCAATTGCCTGGGAGATCTTCCTCATTGTTCTTAGCAAAGTATGTCAAGAGTGGCAAAAAAGGATCCAAGTTAATCAGTCTTACCATGAAAACAATTTATAGCTTTCTTATGAAAGCTACAATCCAATTATAGCCCAAGAAGAATGGGAAAAGTGAGAGGGAGGGTACAGGAGGGGGCAGAATGGGTGGAAGGAGAGTAATTGGTGGGACCACACCTAGGATGCATCTTACAAGGGTACGTATGAAATTTACTAGGTGTAGAATATCATTGTCTTAACACAATAAGTAAGAAAATCTCGTGATGGCTATGTTAACCAGTTTGATGAAAACATTTCAAATTGTATATAAAACCAGCACATGATAGCATTAATGTACACAGCTATGATTTAATAAAAAAAAAAAGTAGACAAAATGGAAGAAGTAAAAATGTTAAATAATTAAAAAAAAACTCATAATCATAAAGTTTCACTTTAAGCTGATAAAATTTTAGTTTGGTAAAAATTGTACTCTTTAATTTCTCTTTTCACACACAGTAAATTTCAATATGTACCTCTTTATATAATATATAGTCATTAAGAAATTATTATAGCTCTACTTTAAATTTTTTTTCTTTTAATGTTTATACAGTGTTGCTGCCACCCAGCCCCCTGATCAATGATGCAGAGGCAGCACCGCAGAGGAAATGATTGATTTGAAAGGGAATGGCTGATGCTTGCTCAGCAGTGAATCTAGATGTTCACCTGTTTGGGAGCTTTATGCACTAAGTAACTTATGTTCATTTCTCTTAAAGATTTAGAAAGAGATTTGTGACATTATTTCTTTAAATAGCCTTAATAAAATTCTGGGATATTTTCTCTTTGTGTTCCTTCGTAAACTAATAATGCCTATATTGTTTTGCTTGACAGAGTACATTAATTTCTGTAGGCTTTCTTCATTGTTTTTGTTCCTCTAATTAGGTAATTTCAAATAATCTGTCTTCAAGTTCAAAGGGTCTCTGATTGAGTCAGCTGCTGAAGCTCAATATTCAAGTTTTCAACACAGCCATTATTTCCACAGCTTCTATGTCTCATATTGTTCATTTTATTTAGTTGTATATCTGGTATCTCTTGTAGCTCACTGAGAATTTTAAAGGTAATTATTTTGAATTCTTTGTTAGAAATTTTATAATAGCATTTTTTCACTCTTAAATGTGTGCAGAAAAACGTGTATGCATGGATGTAGAGAGTGGAATGATAGGTTAAGGGATATTTAGAAAGATGAAGTCATGGGGGGGAAATGGATCATGAGAAATTACCTAATAGGTATAATGTACACTATTAAAGTGATAGCTGTTCTAAATCCCCGACCTACATAATCTATGAATGCAACAAAGTTACATAGACATTTAATTAGGGTCACTCACTTGGGTTCGTTTTTTTCCTTTGGTGGTTATATGTTCCTTTGATCCTTCATATTTTGTGAAGCTTTGCATTGCTGTCTTCACAATTAAAGAAGCAGTGTCCTCTTTTATTCTTTACTGATTGCTTTTGGGAAAAGAAGACCCTTGCCAGTGAACAGCTATAGATTTTAGGAGTCTCAGGCCTTTTCTTTCTTTTCTTTTCTTTCTTTCTGTCTCTCTCTCTCTCTCTCTCTCTTTCTTTCTTTCTTTCTTTTTTGTACAAATGTATGGGGTACAAGTGCAATTTTGTTACATTCCTAGATTGTGTAGTGGTCAAGTCAAGGCTTTAGAGCTCTCATCATCTAAATAATGAGCATTATACTAATTAAGCAATTTCTTGTAATCCATGTCCCTCCCATACCCTTATCCTTGTATATCTCGCTTATTTGTCATTCCACTCTCTACAACCATGTATGAACATTCTTTGGCAAACATTTATGAGCAAGAACATACCAAAACAAAATTTATGTGTGTAGTTAGTTTCACTTAAGATAATGACCTCCATTTCCATGCATGCTGTTGCACAAAACAAGATTTAATTCTTTTTTGTGACTGAATAGTATTCCATTGTGTATCCTGAATACATGAAATTCTCCTAAGGGGAGAAAAACTTCTATTTTAACTGGGTTTAATATTTTGCATATGATTAAAAACTATTTAATTCCAAGAAATGTACCAAAATAATATTACTAGATAATGCATTGTTTGGATCCAAAGTCAATTTATTGTGGTTCAGAATTATACTGAACGTTCACTAATTAGAAAGTAGCAGACCATGTCACAGAGAAACTGTTGGTGAGTGGCGATGGTGACACAGCTCTGTCCTTCACTTCTCCTAAATTTAAAAGAAGGCCAAATTGTGCTTACCTATGTTGAAGATATTCTATTGTAAAACATAGATAAATTAAAAACCAAAAGAGAATATTTTAGCCAATTCACAAAAAAAATGTATAGCATCTTTCCTAAGTATTCATACTGAATGAGGAATTCCATTGACTCAGTGGAAGAATCTGTGAGCTGGTGGAGTCAATTGCCCCATTCACATAGCCATCCCTCTTCTGATGAAACACCTAGTCTTGTAAACACCTTATTTCTAGTTGTTTTTCTGTCTCTGAATAATTTTGTCTTATTTGTTTTGTTGTCTCTGCTTCTCTGCTACCAAAATTACTTTTATCACCTCTTTGTGATTTGGTAGATCAGGCTAGTGTACTTTTACAGAGAACATCAATAGAGTTTCTCGAAGACAGCTATCTCTGTAAATAGATCTTAAATTAGGTTTTTGACAGATGGGGAGAAATAATTTCAGTAAATTTAAGTAGAGTATCAATGTCTTTATATAGTGATCAAGAAAATGCCATGAAGGCTAACTGTAACAGTACGATCAAAAAACATTTCTGAATGTATATGAATCGTGCCCTATGATTGCACCAATGTACAGAATTATGATTCAATAAAATTATTAAAAAAATGGAATAATTGTAGAAATATAGAAAAGCTCCTGTCTAACAGAAAAAAGGTAGTATGAAAAGAGAAATATTACAGATAAATAACACAATTTGTCAA
This sequence comes from Arctocebus calabarensis, assembly GCA_963573935.1. Taxonomy (NCBI): domain Eukaryota; kingdom Metazoa; phylum Chordata; class Mammalia; order Primates; family Lorisidae; genus Arctocebus; species Arctocebus calabarensis. The sequence continues at coordinate 54,272 of CAUYON010119149.1, forward strand.
AGGAGAAACACAAATTATCTGTCTTGTTAATAATTAGATAAAGTAAAACTAAAATACCTAAATATGACTCCTTACTGCTTAGATGGTCAAAAAGATTAAAAATAAAGGATGATAAGCCAGGTGACATGTTTGGTGTCTATAGTCTCAGCACCTTGAGAGGCTGAGGCAAGAAGATTGTTTGAGCCCAGGAATTTGAGGTTCCTGTGAGCTATGATGCCAGGGCACTTTACCCAGGAGACATACCAAGACTTTGTCTCAAAAATAAATAAATAAATAAATGTTAATGATTTGAATTATTGATAGGAATGTAAAGAAATAATAATCTTCATGAACTGCCTGCACTAATGTAATAGACATTATATAATAGAACATTCCAGAACTTATGAAATAAAATATGTATAAATTCTGTTACCTACAAATCCCACCTTTTTTTTTTTTTGAGACTGAGTCTCACTCTGGCACCGTGGGTAGAGTGCTGTGGCATCATTGTAGCTCACAGAAACCTCTAAGTCCTGAGTTCAAGTGATCATCTTGCCTCAGCTTCCCAAGTAGCTGGGGACTGCAGGCATGTGCCATCATGCCTGGCTATTTTTTTTTTCTTTTTCTATTTTTCGTAGAGATGGGGTCTCACTCTTGCTCAGGTTTGTCTCAAACTCCTGAGCTCGAGTAACCCACCTCCACCTTCTAGATATGAGGATTACAAGCTTGAACCAACTTGCCCATTCCCACTTCTGAGTTACCAAGTACCTACCCAGAGGTCATTTTACCCAAGTCAATAAGGGAGTTTAAGTGAAGCTATCATTATCATATTTCAGTAGTTAAAATCTACAGCAATCTAAGAACTTACCAATAGGCAAATCGGTGAGTAAAATTCAATAGATGTAAAACATTGAGAAGAATGTAAGAAAACTATTCAAAACAAAGATGAAATAAGAATAATTAAACAACTCCTCTTATTACTGTTTCCATGAAATTTTTTAGTCTTTAGTAGTAGTTTAATGATATAGTGAACCAGTATGTCAGTTTTTATAAAATTAAAAATTTTATAATTGCCCTTATATTCTGAAGTTGATATGCAGATGCATCAAAATGAAAATTTGTAAAGGTATATATATAGGCCTTTCTATAAAATTTCTATGAACTTTCTATGAAAGTTTCATAGTAAAGTTCTATGAAATTTACTTTTTGATTAAATCTAAAAATTATTTCATAAGTGATTAACCCATTTTGATTTCTAGCATGCCGTATCAAAAGACAAAAAACAGCACATAATCATGTATTGTAGTGGTGTTTTTAAAACGGTGGATTTGGAATTTGCAATAATTTACCTGACATATAAAATAGTTAAGTGACTTTACTTAATGGCATTTATATTACACACTGAACCAAATTCCCCAAGTCAGGTATTCCTTGGACTGTGTAGGCACAATAATCAAGAGACTGTATGTAACTGTGAAATTTATGTATATGGTACAGTGTGGCCAATTTCACACTTGCGCAACTCCATTGTAAAGAAGCATTTGTACGCATTTGTTTAACAGTTCATCTTTCTGTCACGCTTGTCAGAAGCTATTCAACATGTAGAAAGTAGAATGCCTTAGTTTGTTCCAAGGTAACTCTGGCATGGCAGAAGACTAGGGAAAATTATGAAGAAGGAAATAGTCTTTTCTTTCAAGCTTTATTTTTTCCAAATGTGATGCCTATAATATTTTTCCATTCACTTGCTTTCTTTTTCTTTTTACTTGGATTCTTTGGCCCATCTGTCTTTTGGTTTTATTTTTTGTTTGTTGGTTTTCAACTTTATGCCTGAATGGTCAGTGGGAAAAGCTAGAGTGAAAGGGCTTCCACTTAGCTTTGGGTCCTAAGGTTTAGAACTGTATGTAGGTGATGAGAAGAGTTTGAGATATGTTGGGGTGGGTCTAACGTTCAGAGACTTTGATGACTCTTGTCGACTCAGTGACAAGTGGTCACTGAGTCAACAGCTACACTCTGAAAAGTCCTGCAAAGAATGATTATGTCCCAGGAGTTGAAGGGTCAGGTTAATATCAAATCTAAGAGTAAGCATTGTATAGAAACCCAAGTTAGCAGGTTAGCAGTTGATTTTTAAAAGATATGAGAAGGAAGACCAAGTTACAGGGCTAGAGATCAGTGGAGAATTCTAGCTCAGAGAAGTTGAAGGATTAGGGAAAGATAAAGATCTTAGATTAGGATTGGCCAAAGCAAGACAGCTTGATGGGCATATATTTTAGGCAAGTATTAAGAAATATAAGGATTGAGTGTCAAATAAACACAACATATATGAGATCCAGCATACAAATTGTTTGAAATTACTTCATCATTGAATCTATAAAATATTTTGTATAAAACTTGATACGGACAATACCATCAGAATTGCTAAAGTGCTTAATACTAGTGACAAGAAATTAGTCAAAAAGTAGGGATAATGTAAAATATTAACTATATAGTGAGACATTAAATACTCAGTGAGGATTCCCTTTGTATACTCAACCAAGGGCATGATTGTTTCCAAACTGCTGATTATCTTGAATTTGTAGTTAAGGGTGAAGAAGACCAGTTATGTGGACTGCTAATGAGTCAGAACTTCAAAACCAATAACTGATAAGATGTTACAAGAAAATGACTTCCAGAGGTATTTGCATTTTAATAAGAAAAGTCTTCAGTGCCCTAGGAAATCAATCTTTAATGTCATAACTATCAGCAAGTGATGAAGATATTTATTGGTAGGAAGTCTTTATCAAGGGATCCGATGTGTGTGTCATTTCTCGATTTTTTCCATCATATAGTGTAGATAATAAACTTCTCCTAAGCCTAAAGTCAGGTTTGTCACATTTCTTAATGTATGAATAGGAACAAACTATTAAAGCCTGCCCTTATACGTATTTAGTCATTTTATCACAAACATGCAGAAAATTTAATACCAGCTTTGCTTTCACTCCTATTTGAACTGCAGTCTACCTCAGATACCAGGTCTGCAGTTTTGCTTTTCGTTTCTGCCATATTTAAGCTAAATTGTTCCATCAACATTTTCCCAATAATTAAAATATGTCCTGTATTATGCTGTATTGCAATTACCCTCATATGCTTATCTCCCCAGGCAGAATATGATTTGGAGGGGGGAGGGTTATAAATGCTTTATGCAACTTTTCTCTACTTTCTTAACCTGTGGTATTCTAATAAGTTGGTTCTCCAAAGGAAACAAAAATTACTGAATTGTGGTGTTTGTCAATTCCCGGGGTATAAATCTTGCTATCATGTCACATTTTGAGTGACCCACTTTGCTTCCCTGAACTGAATGTGGAGTTGGGAAAAGAGGCATAGTTGGCTTTTGGAGAGAGCTTAGGATCTACGACAGTGCCCTACTATTTATTGAAATGCATATTAAGTGTTTATTATGTGCTAAGCATGATGCCTTCCACTTATAATTTATTCAATAAACATCTAAGCTGTATATATTCACCCAAGGAACAATGCACTTCAGGAAAAGTTTGAGTAAGCAAAATAAGAAAAGCTTTAGAGGTACTATAGTACCATCACTATGAGTAAGATCTCCAGGCCTCAAGTGCCTGTATGTGAATGTTGATTCACATATTTAAGAACTATGTGAGAAAAATTACAGCTTTTATATCACAGATTTGCTGCAATGAATTCATTATAGAATTGAATGCATTTATGTATTTGAAATACTTAGCACAATATGTAACACTAGTAAGCAATTCACAACTGTTAACTAATGCTGTTTCACTTCATTTTGTAATTGAGGAGGTATCTAGGAAACATTCATAATAGCAATATTCTGAATTTATTTATTTATTTATTTGAGACAGAGTCCCACATTTTCGCCCTCAAGAGAAGTGCTGTGGCATCGTAGCTCACAGTAACCTTAAACTCTAGGGCTCAAGTGATTCTCTTGCCTCAGCCTTCCAAGTAGTTAGGACTATAGGTGCCCACCACAATGCCCAGCTATTTTTAGAGACGAGGTCTCACTCTTGCTTAAGCTGGTCCCGCACCTGTGAGCTCCAGCAATCCACCTGCCTTGGTCAGCCTCCCAGGATGCTGGGATTACAGGCATGAGCCACTATGTGTGGCCACCAATATCTTGTTTTAATTACAGGAATTCTGGAATAATTAGTTAAGAAAGTTCCTGAAAACCATGTAAGAATAATCTTTATATCCTCTGCAGAGAGAATGTTATTATTCTAATCATTGTCATATGTAAGGCGTATAGGAAAAAATGATGTAAACGAACAGTATTGGATGTAGAATTATGAATAAAAATATGCTTTTTTATTTTATCTTTCTCATGCTATGTGTCTTGAACGTTTATCTGAAAAAATGTGTCTTAATGTGTTCCTAAAGTCTGTAATTTTTGTTTTCATAATCTACATAAATATTTACCAACCTATTACTTTTTATTAAGATTTTAGAAAAGCTTTTTTTTTTACTTCACAACTTCTTTTTGGTAATATCATGTGAATTTGTGAGATTATTGTCAAATATCAGAAAATCTCTATCATGTCTTTTCTTTTTCATGTATTAAGTATAAGATTTGGGACATTTTTTTCCAAAGATGGACTCTAATAGTTGAACTTTGGGACTACTTTTAAATTTTTTTCCACCTACATCCTTCCCCTTTGAGTTGTCCTGATTATGTTCATGGAGAACACCATCTCCATCCCTGAACTTTCTTGTCATAAATGCAGAGGAATTGTTCCAGAGCTGGTTAGAGAATCTCTGGAAGCCATTTGTTCTGTAATTAGCAGTGACTGAATAATATAAAAAGGGCACTTTGACTAATAAAATCATATCTCACAAAATAAAACTGAATTTATCTCTAACTCAACTAGATCCCTAAATGCCAATGGCCTTTCCATACATCCATCAGGAGGGGAAGACAATTAGAGAAGAAAAAAAATAGAATTCTTAATGAGTTGTAATTGGAAAACTTCCTGCTATTTCTAATGACACAGAAGCTCTGACTTTTGTGTAGTAATAGATCACATCCCAGTGCCTTGCAAGGGACTCCTGGTTGAATAGGACCTGAGCTTCAGACTTCAAAGAACATTTACTCAAGGCAAACAATTCACAGGTGGGAAAGGAGAAAGTTTGGGGTGTTTCTTTTGTACGTCCTCCCTGCTCTGGGCTGTGCTTTCTGGCAGTAGCTATGTCCCTTCCACACTATCTGTTTTGCTGTGTGGCCCCTTTTCCATGTCTCCAGTTCTCACTGGAATGAGAACTTGGGTATTCATTTGGTTCCAACACTGCTTGGCCACAGGTTGGCAGGGACTATCGCTCCCCACCTGGGAGCTCAGTGCCCGTAGGAGAGCTTTTCTGGGGAAGATATAGCTTTGCTCCAATAACAACTTTGTTCATCTGCCTCCTCAGACCTCTGTGTGATAATTACTTCCTGCTTTGCCAATTTCTGGGTACCTCAGCATCCCTGCTTGATTCTCTGGATTCTGCTCACAAATTAATGAGGAGTCCCTTTACTAAGATTTGTTAAATCCTCTGATTGATTCTGTTTTCAGTACCCAGCAGCCTCCTGACCAAAACAGACAAGCTATTTTAACTTCCTGTAGCACCAATTTACTTTTCCTGTAAAATGGACAACATAAGATCTGTTTCACAGATGTGTTTTAAAAGAGAAATGAGACAGTAAGTGAAAAATACATGCCAGAATTTAATTAGTACCATTTTACATTTTTTCAGAACAAAAAATAAAAAATAAAAATTAAGAAACCAATTCATCTGAGCGCACAGAGGCAGGAAACCCCAATCACTCGGTATAATCTAATGTCATTACTAGCAACGAGCTTCCTGCCCAGAGCACACAGAAGCCAATGCAGTGATGCAGGTGTCTGAGAAGAGTAGTGTCATGCAAGGTCAACTCACGAGGAGACAAATCCTTATCTGGGGTTTGAGGCAATTATTATGGATGAGGGAAGGCGGATTGGTAGGCAGAAGCCCTGGCAGGGCAGGTAATGATCTACGGACTTCAGAGACAGCTGTGTATAACAAGACATGGGGAAGGGTCTTCTCACCAAACATTCGTACACAGTGGACCCTTGCTCTCGGAAGTGTTCTAGCAGTCAGGTGTTGGCTATGACCTCATCTTTTAGTTCCCTGGGGTGGGGGCAAGAGGAAAGGTGTTATTTGAGGTCAAAGTTGTATTTTCTGCATATGCTCTGGCTGCAAAACTTGCAACTTCTCAGCTCTCCTACTGCAAAAATAACTGGACATTTTGTTATCGTCAGAGTATGGCCAGATAAGACTGGTCCAACAGCTACAAATCTCCCTTTAGTTGTTCATTCCTCAGTTATAGGAAATTGCATGATCAGTGCTCCAGCTAATTTTTCCTGACAAGAGATGCTAATGAGGCAACATTGATAGCAAAACTTTAATTTTATCTCACATCCTTGTTTGGGTCCAAGGAATGAAATGGTTTTGCATTTAATTGTAAATACTTATGGATCCCAGTTTGTGGTCAGGGAACTCTTTTGTCTACTGAATAATCAGTTCATGAGCAGGGGTATTGATGTAAGAAAAACCATCAGACAAATAGCAGGTGCGGACTTTCTCAGGGTTATGGAAACTTTCTAGTCGTATGTTTATGAGCAGCAACTGCCCATCAGAGAAACAGTGTTTGCCAAAGAAATATTCTATACCATCTGGAGAGGTATACTATAGGAGAGAAGGAGAGGAGGTCTAATATTTATTAATTGTAGTAAAAAGTTTTAAGGAACCAGTCCAGTGTTGGGCTTCACTGGAGCTGTGGACAGATAAAGAGAGGGATTCAATATCTGAGACAAGAAAACATGAAATGGCTATAAGCATATTTATGTGTAGCAGACAAAGTTACCCTGAGAGATTGTACTTTTTTAGTACCTGACTATTTCACTGTATGAAACTTTCAGGATTGCATTCATTATATGTCTTAAGGAAGTGAGAGCAGTCCAGCTACCACGTCAGGTGATAGGGTGAAGTCCGGAGCTGGGTTTGAACCTGCCACCTCCAGCATATGGGGCCAGCGCCTTACTCGTTTGAGCTGCAGGTGCCGCCCAGGAGTAATTCTTCTTTAAGGGCTAGTTTCACTCTGAGCCAAGCCTAATGGTCAATAGCGATGGAGAGTGTACAATGAGATTCATCCAACCTCCCATGCTGTCACGTCTGGGGATTCAGTGTTTACAGTTTTCTCTACAGTCCCCTTCACCAGGATAGAGTCTGTGTAGTCAGTCAGAGTCACATTTATTTTATATTTCCCATTTAGTTGATATTTGCCAGAGGCAGCATTGATAGCAAAACTTTTATTTTATCTCCTATCCTTGTTTGGGTGGCATAGCTGTCCCAGCTCCGTATGGTCCCTTGGTACCAAAGGACTTGGAACCAAGAGACTTAGACACAATGAGATGTCCCAGGCCAGTCGTCCGTGCAGGTGGCTGCCACTCATCAATCCTGAAAGCCTTATAAGCAGCGTAAGAGCCAAAACCCCAAACCAAAAGCAAGGTTACAAAGTCGACTAGTCTATAAATTCTACGCATTGAGCTATCATAATCCTGGTCATAGCATTAGTCTTAGTCAGAGATTTGCAGCAGTTAATAATAAGCATTTCCTTGAAACTATTTGAGATAAGGAATTCAGAGGCTTTTATTGGGCCACAATGTTTTTTGTGGTCTTTTTAATAATTCATACTAAAGCACTTGATGAAGTTTTTTTTTTTTTAAATTATATCTCTATTTATATATAGGCCCCTTCACTTGGAGCAGCTATATACACAGGGCTCTTTATAGAGGCATCTTGACAATCCTCTCACTATATATTTTTAATTCTATGGAAAGTAAGAATATTTTTACGGTTGGAATGGATGGAAAGGTGTCACATATGGCCAAGGAGGCAAAGTCTCTGACTTCGCCATCTGTTTAGGCATCTTTCTGCCCATCCTCAATTTGGAGGGCCCTAAGTAATTTGACACCAGCCCTTGCAACCTCAGATGTCCACTTCTGTGAGAATTCCCAGGCCTGGACGGCGGGTGTTTATAAGGCTTTTTCTGAAACATACTTTTTTCTTTCTGGTCTGTCTTTTCTACAAAGAGAAGTCATAGTAAGACCAATATGCGTGTCATGTAAGTTTCTGTCTTATTATACCTGGCCGGATCATTCAAATAAACAGTAAGCGTAGGCCATATCAGTTCTTTTTAGGTTGGCTTTATGGGAACCTTATTTTGCAATATTTATTCCAGTGAAAGCCTTGGTAGAATAATCAGTGTCCCTAATGTATTATTCTAAAAGAAAAGATATTTATCATTGAACTTTTGCAAGTAACTATACTGCCATAAAATAAGAATATTCACAAGTAGTTTTCAAATTCTGGATACTAGGTAGAGAGAGAAAGGTAAATTTTGCTGTCTGTTTAATTGCTGTATGCTATAAATAATTCAAAAGAAAAATGTTTTCTTGACTCAAAAACAAAACATGAAAAAAATTAGTAATGGTTTAAATAAAAATGTCATAAAAAATCTTTTCAGATTTCCATTAATTTAATCCCATGTACTGAATTTTTGCTCTGCTTGACGTTGGACTAGCAATACTTATGTAGCTTTTTAATTTGAGTTCTAGAAGTATTTTTCCCTAGTCCAATAGTATAATCTTTAAAGTAATCAGAAACCTATGTTCAAAAGTAATTGTCAGAATCATTTTCATGAATCTTCTTATAGCAGAAGCAAATTTTATGCTGTAGCCATTTGTAAACCACTTTTTGAGAAGAATCAAAGTAAAATAATAATTCTCTATGGAGGAAAAAGGACAGAACAACTATGTTTAAAGAGATAATTGATAAGAAAATGTGATTATTTTGTGACATATAACAACTTAATATAATATAACAAACATAATTATTGATAATATGTGTGAGACATATCAGAACTTTAAGAATCTCATATAATTTTGGAACATATTAATAACATATTTATAGAGATATGTCCAAAAAAGTTAGACCTCATTTTATATTTGACAATGCTTCCTGTTAATCTTAATAGAAGAAGAAACTACCAAGAAGTTAGTTTGAAATCAAAGATTAATTTCAGAATTTGAAATTTTGATTTTGGAAAGTTTGTCAAACAACAAAGTTTTAAAGCACTTGCTCAGAGTATGATCACAAGTCACTATCAAAATAACAGTTGTTTATTCAGCCATGTGCTATTTCAAAGATTATAAAAAGCAAAAAAATTATTTTCTGATAGAGATTCAGTCTCCCCCCACATCAAAAATACTAATAAAGATACCATGAAATAAACCAAATATCTCTCACCCTCCTCCTATTGTAGTTTACTCAAAAAGTAAACATATTTATTTTATATTTCTTATTAATCTACAAACAATTCTTTGAATTAGAAAACCAAATTTTTGTCTTTACATTAGTATATTATGAACATTGCAGCTAATTTTAATAAAACTTTATAACCAACCCAAACCAATCTCAATCAGTTTTGACCACAAGGTAAGATTTCCCATCAATGTTTTATAATCTCTCATAATTTTTGTCTATTTCTTTCTCAAATTTTTATATCCATTCAATTTTATTTATTGCTGCTTTATTCCTTTCATTTAAAACTATCTGTAACAAGGGCTAAACTAGGAAAAATTACTTTCCCTTAAATAAAAGCCATGTTTCCATGTCTTTTTATAATCTTCCTTACCAAAACCACATCTTACTTTCCTTATGCATTTTTGTTTATAGAATTGTTTCTTTGTATCCATAGTTTTATTACATATATTAAGTAAGCAAGCTATTTCAATTTTTTTTAATTTCTCCAGCCAGGGTACCTTGAATTAATAATACTATAAATAGTAAGTTTTGTCTCAAAACTAGTAGAAAACATTAGATTCAAAATTGGCTGAAACAAACAAACAAAAAAAAGATAGGCAGAGAACTCTTTAGTTTCAGGTTTATCAAATAATGACTATTTGAGCTCCGAATTCTCCTTGATGTAAACTGGCCATCCATTTAAAAATGCACAGTTAGAGCTTGGCACCTGTAGCTTAGTGTTTAGGGCATCGGCCACATACACCAGGGCTGGTGAGTTCAAACCTGGCCTGGGCCTGCTAAGCAACAATGACAATTCCAACAAAAAAATAGCCACGCATTGCGGTGGGTGCCTGTGGTCCCAACTACTTGGGAGACTGAGGCAAGAGAATTGCACAAGCCCAAGAGTTTGAGGTTGCTGTGAGCTGTGATGCCACAGCACTCTACCCAGGGCAACATAGTGAAACCTTGTCTCAAAAAAAAAAAAATTGCCCAGTTAGAATGGGTGATGATATTTAACCTCCCAGAGTCCCCTGACATGTTTTAGTGTTTGAGAATCCCATTTTGACATTTCAATTTTAAATCCCTTTTAGTAGAGTTATCCCATTTAGGGAAATACTTACAATTATAGGTTCCATACAAATGAAGCCACTGGACTGTTGACTACAGGGCGATTGTCCCGTGTTAAGAGTTTTTAATACTTTATTTCCACTTGTGTTCAGCAAAGTCTTAAGTTGTCTTGGATCAGCTTTATCCAGGATTCATAGTATTTTTAAGAATTTTTCTAATTTTTTTATTGAGTCTGAAATGAGCAAGATTCCATTCTAGAAATATCTCATAAAACTTTTGATACAGCCATCAAAACCTTTTACCTCCATCAGCCAAATATCGTTACACAGATCAAAAACACAAACAGACAAATAAAAACCCTAACCAGATCAGACTGAGTCCTTCAGTTCTTATGGTTTCATAGTACCATCTTTATTCTTTGGGTATTAAACCTGTCCAGGATTTCCATAGGGTTGGCCTTGAACCCAAAATAACAGACGAAGCTGGGACAATAACCCACACTTCTAAACTAAAGGATGAGACTCAAACCCATAACCCTTATAATGAGACCTAAGACAGGTTAAGGTGCAACAGCATATTAATGAGGAACTTAGCCAGAGGACACCTGATACAGAAGCAGTTTCTTTCCTTAAAAGAGACAGCAGCGTAGAGGTGAGGACCAGGGACCTTGGAGCCAACCGTCAGGACAAACCAGTCTGGGTGGTCACTCAGGGTCAGTGCCAGGGGGCCACACCCCACCAGGGAGATACAGTGCTTCAGACAGGGTTAATCCCATCTGAAGCACCAGAATTACTACCAAGGAACGAGCTTGCTACACAACACACATAGACGCCAATACTATGGAATGAGTTGTTTTGTTTTGTTTTGGTTTTTGGTTTTATTTCTGTTTATTGTTTTTGGTGAAGATCAGCAAGAGGGTAAGGAATGTGTCTTGGACTTACAAGTCCACGGGGATTCAGGAGGTCACTTCATCATACTCTTACAGTGTCGGAAGGAGTTCGCATTGATTTCTAGAGCTCTACATGTGTGATTGGTTCAAAATAGATTTCTTGCCTGGATCTTGCCAGGTCCCTAATCTAAATATTCTTTATGTGTCATTAAATGTTGATGTCTCCGAATACGATATAATCATTCTTTAATTCCTTGCTTCTCAAATTAAGTGTTAAGCCCATCCTGAACTGGCTCTTGAAAAAAGAAAAGCTTTGTTGTAAGGGACACTGGACAGGAGACAGGGAGGTTTGGCTGAAATCTGTCTCCGTCATCTGGCGTTTGGAGAAAGTTTTACGGGGTGGGGAGGACAAGCTGGTGTGCAGAAACTCTCCCAAGGCAGGCTTTCAAGAGAATGACTTCAAACAAGACTGCTTCTTATTGCACCACTGACCCCTCACTTTTGAAAGTGCTCCCCAACTCAGGTTTTGACCATTATTCCTGATGTGTTAGTCCCATGATGAACTTGGGCAAGACTTTAGTTCTAAGTGCTTTTTGAAGTCCAAGTTTGCTGTGCATGCTTTCCTTACATAAACTGTAGCTCTGTGCCTGCAAAGTAACCTGAAATTCTGTTATCAGCAGAGTGTGGGCAGGTAAGTCTGGTCAACTATGTAGCACTTTTCACACCATCATTTCTTTTTAAATTTCACACCAATTTTAATAATCCTTTTATACATATGAAATCTTAGAAAAACAAAACAAAAATTAAAATTATACATGTACATAGTATAAGTCCCATTTTATACTTAAAATTTCTTTGTTAATTAATTAATTATATATTTATGGATTAAAATGCAGTTTACACCTATGTTTACATTGTTGGAATTTCGTTTTTTTTTTTTTTTCTGAGACAGAGCCTCAAGCTGTCACCCTGGATAGAGTGCTGTAGCATCACAGCTCACAGCAACCTCCAATTCCTGGGCTCAAGCGAGTCTCCTGCCTCCATCTCCCAAGTAGCTGGGGCTACAGGCGCCCGCCACAACGCCTGGCCATTTTTTGGTTGCAGCTGTCATTGTTGTTTGGCGGGCCCAGGCTGGATTCGAACCCGCCAGCTCAGGTGTATGTGGCTAGTGCCTTAGCCCATTGAGCCACAGGCGCTGAGCCACATTGTTGGAATTTCAATCATGTGAACATATTTACTTTTATTTTCAGATTCAGTATGTACACAATTAACCTTTTAATGATGCATGATGATAAATATAATAAAGAAAAAAAAGAATTAAAAATAAACTAAACCCATTTGTTAAAAGTCTGTTAAGGATCAGTAATAAACAGGTAGCCAATTAACTCCACAAACCCACACATTTAAAAACAACATATATAGCATTTGATTTTCCGTGTTGCCTACCCTGGTTTGTAATATTTATATGGAACAGATTCTTTGCACATCAGCAATCTCCCTCCTTCCTGACCTTTTCTGTTTGTGTTTCTACGTTTTTTCCCCTTGGTTTGTTATGTTGAAATAAAACCCTCCTGGAACATTCACCCACAACTAGATTTCTTTGGGGGAATTGTTTAGTAAGCAGGATTTGTGCCTTTATCAAATGATAGCTTTAATAGCAGAATCTGTGTCTGATTGACATTCAGATTGCCTGGTGATACATTAACAAGGCGGCTAATATGAACGACGCAGTCTTTTCTCAGCACAGTCCTGTATTATACTTCGTGTTCACCCTGAGGTTATTGTTGCAAGTTTGCAAAACTGAGGTTTTCAGTTCTGGTTAAATTTTGACATTTTCCTTATACAAAGCTGGCTGTGAGCATTCAGTATGAAAAACGGACAGGGAAGAAAGTCAACATCTAGAGAAATTTTTTATATACATGTAACGCACACACACGTGTATGCACACATACCTGTGTGTATATGTTCCTTCTAAAAATCATACAGGGAAAATGGAAAAGTGGAGTCCATAGTAGGTTTTAGCCTTTTAAAGATTGAAGTATTTTTAATAATGAAGGTTAGGCTAGGGAAAAGAAAAGGAAAAGGTTCTTGAAGGGAAAAAGAGAAGTTTCATTTCAATGCCTATAGGAAGTGTTGCCATGGGAACTGAGCTCCAAGTGTGAGAAAGAACATCCCTCCTGCCTGCTACTGGGAAGTCCATCACACGCTGGCAGCTATAGCAAACCTGCTCTGATTAGTGCACAGTTTTAATTTTCCAAAAGGATTGGATATGGATGAATGGTTTAAAAAGTGATAAGGTCTTGCAAAATAAGCTATAGCCATTATCCCAAATTTTGATCCCGATGACAGCACTCTCTCTTACCTTAACTAATTGCTGTCATTTTCTACGTTTCCCATAACTGCTGTGGAAACAAGGAAATGTTTGAGGGTACAAAGTCCTTTTGTAATCGCTTTATTCATTATTTGTCCCAGGGTAACTAAACCTGAGATCTGATGTGTCATTCATACCAAGTTCTTCTGTCTAGTACATGCACTTAAACCAATAGAAATATCCTTTTTTTATGTTACAAATACAGAGAATTTTGCTATGAAATCCATGCAAATAATGAAAAGTGACCACAGATTTACTCTTAAAATTCACGTTGACCTACAATTGCAAGGGATTTTATGTTTGGGGGGAAAAGTATTAATGCTCAGCCAATTTTTGTTGTAGAAATGTGAACATGTGTTGAAATATTTGCTCCTTCAGAGGTAGCAAACATAATTCTCCTTTTGAGAAGCAGTGCAGCATGGTTGAGAATGGGGACTGTAAATGGAACTAAGCGCCCAGTTTAATCCTTGTTCTCTCTCTTTACTAGAAGTATTACCTTGGATAAGTTACTTCTTTCTCCACTTGCCATTTTCTATCATTTAAAACTGTGCAGGGGGCTCGGCGCCTGTGGCTCAGCGGGCTAAGGCGCTAGCCACGTACACCTGAGCTGGCGGGTTCGAATCCAGTCCAGGCCCGCCAAACAACAATGACGGCTGCAACCAAAACAAAAATGACCAGGCGTTGTGGCGGGCGCCTGCAGTCCCAGCTACTTGGGAGGCGGAGGCAGGAGACTCGCTTGAGCCCAGGAATTGGAGGTTGCTGTGAGCTGTAATGCCACAACACTCTACCCAGGGCAATAGCTTGAGGCCCTGTCTCAAAAAAAAAAAAAAGCAAAACTGTGCAGGGTTGTTGAGGAAATCAAATAGTAATACAGTAGTTGGCATTGCATTGGCAAACTTTGTCCTGTGAAAGACCAATTATCTTAGGCTTCGTAAGATAAGGTCATCCGGGCTCTGTGGCAACTATTAACTCTGCTTTGGTGCATGAAAGCAGAAAATATGAAAATTAATAGGTAAATTTTCTTTACAAAAACAAACAACAGGTCTAGATTTGGCATGTCAGATGTAATTTGTCAGCCTCATAAAGCACTTAAAATAGTCCTTAGTTCACGATAAGGGTTGAGTATGTGTTCAACATTGGACCTTTATGTTCAACTTTCATTTAAAATGCATAGAGTACTTTGAAGTTATCAAATATCCTCAAAATTAGTAATTTAACTGAGTTATAATTATCCAGAAAGTATTTTTTTTTATTTTTGGGGATTCATTGAGGGTACAAGATGTGTCACACACTGAGACCCAGAAAGAAATTTTAAAAGCATTGACTCATAGTTTTTATTTATTTTTTATTTTTTATTTTTTTTGTAGAGACAGAGTCTCACTTTATCGCCCTTGGTAGAGTGCTGTGGCATCACACAGCTCACAGCAACCTCCAACTCCTGGGCTTAGGCAATTCTCTTGCTTCAGCCTCCCGAGCAACTAGGACTACAGGTGCCCACCACAAGGCTCAACTATTTTTTTTGTGGTTGCAGTTCTGCTGGGGCTGGATTTGAATCCACCACCCTTCGGTATATGGGGCTGGCACCCTACCCACTGAGCCACAGGTGCAGCCCTGACTCAGAGTTTTTAACTCACCTGTGTAATGGAAGGCTTCACTATTGAAGACATATTACTGTGGGCATGCTTCTTACCACACTAAGAGTTAATGGCATAATTCGTTTTTTACAATAAATGTGTAATTTAAATGGGCGATTGAAATAAATTGCTCTGTGAAGATCTTTAATGTGCCTTTGTATTCAAGGAATAATTTTAAAGAACAATAATAATATATACAACAATGGAAACATTAGTTGAATTGAGATTGGTATTAAGATTTTGAAAAAAGTTGTATTTGTTGTGAGATAAAAGTATCTTCAGTGATCATAATTGATTATACCAAATAAGCTTTAAATGTTACTGATAAGTTTATCTTTACTTGCCTTTTATGGTCAAAATATAACAACCACTTAAAGTTGTAGCCATGAAAGATGGGTTTCAAATCCCTTTTCAATGGCACTAATAATATTTTAGTTTCAGACTCTCAAGATTTAAAGGACTGGGATGTCGTATTTTTCCTTCAGAAAACAGAGTTGTGGACTTTTCTTTCATAAGTGATATCAAAGCTACAGTTTACCAAACTGGTCTTAGAATACCTTTCCATTTCTCAAATCAATTAACCAAAACCCAATACAAACCTCCATGCTTCACTTACAAGTTTATCTATCAAATGTGTAACAAGAAAAATTAAAAGAAAATAAGAATTCCATTGAGTAGCATTTATTATTTTTATTGGAACAAAATTTATTGATCTATCCATCTGTAGAGGAAGATTAAGTTTTCTTTACATCTGGAGCAGTTGCATAACTGCTGAATAATTTGATTACCATCCTTCCAGAAACCTCCATTCAAATTGACTTAATTAATCATGGTTATACAAAAACTGTTATTAGCTTTGCAAATGTATCCTTAACTCACAGCATGAAGACATGTGATCCCAAGATTTGAAGTTAAGTTTTCTAAAAATTTCTTTTTAAGTAATAACTTACAAATTGTCAGTGACAGTCACATTTGAGCATCATGTTACAAATTTAGATGACTTTTAACAAAATTAGAAAATTTTACATGCCGATTTTTGAGTTCTCATAGTAACTACTAGCTTTAAAGCAATGATCCTATATTTAGCATAAAAATAAAACTCATGTTACCTAGGACAGACCCTGTTTACGCTCGTTCCACTGATACATTTTCTTTTGAAATAAGAAATTCGGCATTGAAAATAATATACCAACTTTTAGTTATTTATTCTCAGACATTGGGGGCAAATGTAGTACCAAACACTCCTGTACATTTTTCTTTAATAAATTTGGAAATGAATCTTTATTAATTATTAAAGAGGCCATGGAGGCTACTTTCTGTGAAGTATTAAAACAACTATTGTAAGTTACCACTGCACAAAAGTAACTGCTTTGGCTTCTAACACTGATGGATACTGGTAAACTAAGTGGTCTTGATTAACATTAAAAAACTAAACAGAAATAATTGTCCCAGTGAGATGGCATACAGCCTTTGTATCAAGGTCTAGAACAAAATTAACATTTCCATATTTTTGTATAAGTGTGAGATTTGAGCTGCAGGCATTGCATACTAATACAAAGATCTAAACAAAGACAAAGTGTGGTTTGTATTTCTAATACAGAGGCAAGTGGAATAAAATTCAATATATATTTAATCAAGACAATGGTTATGGTGTGAGTGCAGTTGAAATAGAGTATTTGAAATCACCCTATGTGGAAGTTGAGGTAATGAAACTGGAAACAATCCAATAAACATTACTTGGCACAATGTCTTGTCCGTTGTCGATTCTGGGATGAATTTTCATGTCAAGTTTGAGTGAACCATGTAGCTACCTCCTCACCTATTATTTAATCCTCACAAAAATCTTAAAATAAATGCATTCAGCCAACATGATCCCCATTTTACAGATGAGGAAATGGGTTTACAAAAGTTAATACGTTGACTTTTTCAATAGCAAAAAGCCAAAGGACTTATGGGATAGACGAACACGAAACATAGCAATTGAATATATTTGTTCATTGTTTCCCACATTCAGAAGCTCAGAATTTAATGTTCTTTTGCCATAATCGTGCAGCCCCTGTTACTGCTTTCCAGTCTTCAGAGATGCTAGTTTCCCCATGACTCACTGTAGGATCTGACCTCTGTGTGTGTTACTCTTTTGGAGTTCTTTTCTCCTAGGTGGCTGCATATGTGAAGAGAAAGACTGGAGAAAGAAAGACACAGAGATCATCATGACAGGATGTTTATGTCTCCATAAAAACCACTTAACATCAGTAAAAGGGAAGTAAAAAAATGGAAACCAGAAAAGAGAAGGAATAAAGAAAGAAATAGGAGGAACGATGGAAGGAAGAATTTCTGAAAGTTTTTTAAATACTCCCATGAATAAATAGAAGTTATAGACCCCAAGAGATTTGGAAAGTCACCACCTCTGGCATATGGGGTCAGCGCCCTACTCCTTTGAGCCACAAGCACCACCTGGAACACTTTCTTATTTTACTTCTCCCTCCTGCTTTATTCTTACTGGCATTTCCTTTAAATCAGTATGCAAAGTACAGGTCACAGACCAGCCTCTGTTACTGTAAATAAAACGATGCATTGGAAGACAGTCATGCCTGTTTGTTTCTGTGTTGACCGTAGCTGCTTTCATGCTAGTGTCATACTCTGGGTAGCTGTGACAGAGATGGCACTGCCTGCAGCCTAAATGTGTAGTATCTTGCCTTTTAATTAACTGTTATCAAATCCTGCTCTAAATTACTTAGAACTATAACAGGTGAAAACAATAAAAATGATCTTAGACTATTATCTTAGAGTTTCTATGGATCAAGAATATGGAGGTGACTCAGCTGGGTGGCTCTGTCTTCGGCTCTTTCATAATGTTGGAGTGAAGCTCTCAGCAAGACTTTCATCTTATCTGAAGTCTCAACTATGGGATGGGATGAGCTGCTTCTGAGTTCACTCATATTGGGCTTTGAATAAGCCTGGCTCATGACATTGCAGCCAGCTTCCTCCAGAGCATGAAACTTAAGACAGGGTGTCAGAATGTTTACTACAGCCCAATTCATAATTGCTAAGTCATGGAAAAAGCCCAAGTGCCCATCAACCCACAAATTGATTAATAAATTGTGGTACATGTACACCATGGAATATTATGCAGCCTTAAAGAAAGATGGAGACTTTACCTCTTTCATGTTTACATGGATGGAGCTAGAACATATTCTTCTTAGCAAAGTATCTCAAGAATGGAAGAAAAAGTATCCAATGTACTCAGTCCTACTATGAAACCAATTTATAGCTTTCATATGAAATCTATAACCCAATTATCGCCCACAAATATGAGGAAAGGGGAGAGGGAGGGAAGGGGGAAGAGGAGGATGGGTTGAGGGAAGGTAATTGGTGGGATCACACCTATGGTGCATCTTACAAAGGTACAAGTGAAATTTACTAAATGTTGAATATAAATGTCTTAACACAATAACTAAGAAAGTGCTGTGAAGGCTACTTTAACCAGTTTGATGAAAATATTTCCAATTGTATATAAAACCAGCACATTGTACCCCATGATTACATTAATGTACACAACTATGATTTAATAAAAAGAAGAAAAAAAAAGGAATTCTGCCCTGGTGCTGAGGATGGGTTACAGAACAAGGGAGTAGAGGCTCAGCACCCGCAGGTCGGTGGTTGGGGTGCCAGCCACATACACCAGGGCTGGCGGGTTTGAACTTGGCCTGGGCCTGCTAAACAACAATGACAACTACAACAACAAAAGAAAATGGCCAGGCATTGTGGTGGGCGCCTGTGGTCCCAGCTATTTGGAAGGCTGAGGCAAGAGAATTGCTTAAGCCCAAGAGTTGGAGGTTGCTGTGACCTGTGATGCCACAACACTCTACCAAGAGTGACATGGTGAGACCCTGTCTCAAAAAAAAAAAAAAGGGAACAGATACTTAGGAGAAGGAAGCGATGCTTTGACAATGAAAGAGGAGGGCATGAATCAGACAACAACTGGCTTCTGTTTTGAACATGTGCTCATTGGTCATTAAAGGGAAGATGCCCGGGAGGGAGGTAGAGCTGTGTGTCTGCGGCTCCATGGAAGGGTGAAGTCAGAGGCCATGGTTCCAGGAATCATTTGAGAACAGACGGCATTCAGAACCCATGGCGGACGTCAGGAGAGTCCT
Source organism: Arctocebus calabarensis (assembly GCA_963573935.1). Lineage (NCBI taxonomy): Eukaryota > Metazoa > Chordata > Mammalia > Primates > Lorisidae > Arctocebus > Arctocebus calabarensis. The sequence continues at coordinate 73,706 of CAUYON010119149.1, forward strand.
AGGTGGACAGAGTCTGCTCTTTAAGGGTTAATTCACATCACAGACGCCTATTCGGGGTTATGTGAACTTCATTTATTTTGGTTAGGGATCCATGGAAGCTTAAGAGGTGTTTCAAGAGTTCTGGGGAAGTCTGGAATTTTAATTAAAACTTTGCTTACACGTAGTTCTTTTGTTGGGCAAAGACTAGAGCTTTGACCAGATTCTTAAAGGGGTCTGGGCCAAAGAGGGGTTAAAATCCATTGTGCGTCAAGCAAATATTTTTTGTGTCCTACCTATAATAGGACTTGAACTGAATTGGTTCAGGCTTAAAAACAAGCTTGACAGAAGAATTTTGGTCTTGATAGATCATTTTTAGAAAAATAATCCAGGCTCTACCAGTGTTTTAGGGATAGGGGAAAGAATAGAGGTAAAAGAGGGGGACAATGGTTCACTTCATAATTTGGTTAGAAATATTCCATTATTTCTATTCTATTCAAAGTAAATCCTCATGAAGGAATCTTTTATATTAAATCTATGTTTGATCATGTAACAAAAGTAGCGAATTGAAAAAATTCTATGTTTGAAAATGATTCTGAATGAGATATGTATTCCAGAATTCTGCATTCCCTTCAGATGGCTCTCTCCACCGTAATTACATAGTACCCCTGGTTCTGTTTCCTATTTGGAACCTGATCTAAGCTACTTATTTGACCGTTACAGCACATAGCCAGGCCTTTCTTCATAATAGCCTTCTCGAAGTGAGAGAGCTTTCATCAAAGGTCTCAATAGACTCTATGTATGGTATAAAAATCGCCAACTCTTTTGTGTTTCAAAGGACACGATCAAGAAAGTGAAAAGATCTGTAAGCTTATCAAACAGATTTTAAAAAAAGAAATTAAAGACTCTGCACCTGTAGCTCAGCAATTAGGGTGCTGGCTACATGCATTAGGGCTAGTGAATTGGAACCTGGGCTGGCCCTGCTAAACAACAATGACAACAATAACAAAAAAATAACCAGGCGTTGTGGCAGGTGCCTGTAGTCCCAGCAACTCAGGAGGCTGAGGCAAAAGAACCACTTGAGCCCAAGAGTCTGAGGTTGCTGTGAGCTATGATGCCACATCACTCTACAGAGGGTGACAAAGTGAGACTATCTCAATTAAAAAAAAAAAGAAATTGAAAAGATAACCCATGGAATGGCAGAAAATAGATGCTAATCACATATCTTGATAAGGGATCCATATCCTGACTATATAAAGAACTCTTATAATACAACAATAAAAAGACAAATAATTCATCTAAAATGGGCAAAGGACTTGAATAGACATTTTCCCAAAGATGATGTACAAATGAGCAAAAAGTACATGAAAAGATGTTCATGTTCTAATGTACTATTCGTCATTAGGGGCTGACTAAACAAAACCACCATGAGATTCTTCTCCACACCCACAGGACGGCTAGAATTTTTCTAATGGAAAATACCAAGTGTTGGAAAGAAATGAGAGAAATTGATACCTCCATACATTACTGGTGGGAATGAAAAATGGTGCAGCCACTATGGAAAACAGTTTGGCAGTTCCTCAAAAAGTTAAAGAGTCACCATATGACCCAGAAATTCCACTCTAAGGTATATTGCCCAAGAGAATAAAAAACACATGTTCACAAAAAAACCTCAGACAGGAATATGAACAGCAGTATGATTTATAACAGACAAAATATAGAAATAATGCCAGTATCTATTAACTGAGTAATGACTAAACATAATGTCCTATGTCCATATGATGGAATATTATTCAGTGTTGAAAAGGAATGAAGTATTAACACACCCTACAACATAGATGAACCTTTTTTCTTTTCTTTTTCTTTTTTTTTTTTTGAGACAGAGCCTCAAGCTGTCACCCTGGATAGAGTGTTGTGGCATCACAGCTCACAGCAACCTCCAACTCCTGGGCTTAAGTGATTCTCCTGCCTCCACTTCCCAAGTAGCTGGGACTACAGGCACCTGCCACGATGCCTGTCTATTTTTTGGTTGCAGCCGTCATTGTTGTCTGGCGGGCCTGGGCTGGATTCAAACCTGCCAGCTCAGGTGTACATGGCTGGCGCCTTAGCTGCTTGAGCCACAGGCGCTGAGCCAACATAGACGAACCTTGAAAACATTATGCTAAGTGAAAGACTCTAGGCAGGAAAGGCCATATAGTGTATGATTCCGTTAATATGAAGTTTCCAGAATAGATAAACCTAAGTAGATTCGTAGTTGCCACCAGCTGGGGAGTGACCAGAATTGGAAGGTATAGGATTTCTTCTTGGGTTGATGAAGATGTTCTGGAATTAGACAGGGGTGATGATTGGCACAACACTATAAAAAAAAACTAAAGCCACGGACTTGTAGACGTTAAAATGATAAAGTGTGTGTCATATAAATTTTATCTCAATAAAAAATATAAAATAAGGCTCAGCGCCCATAGCTCAGTTGTTATGGCACCAGCCACATGCACTGAGGCTGGCAGGTTCGAACCCAGCCTGAGCCTGCTAAACCACAATGACAACTACAACAAAAAAGTAGCGGGCACCTGTAGTCCCAGCTACTTGGGAGGCTGAAGCAAGAGAATCACTGAAGACCAAGAGTTGGAGGTCGCTGTGAGCTGTGATGCCACAGCACTCCACCAAGGGCAACATAGTGAGACCCAGTCTCAAAAAATAAATAAATAATATAAAATAAAATAATTGCCAGTTGATTGTAGGTCTGCCCAAGAAATAAGACAATCATAGAATCCACAACCTTTTTAGAAAAATATTTCCCCTTGTCTTTGCAAAAGTCAAATAGTTTCATGCAGCATGAGAATGCTGAGTCACTTTGCCATCAACCAGTATTCCAACCCAGTTAAAACCTCAGGCGCGGTACAGATTTTACTTAGTACATAACTGAAGAAGTGCAAGAAATATTAGCATGCATTAGCTTTGTGAAGATTATTTCTAAAACATGGGAGAATTAAAACAACATGGCATTCTATGAGAAGCTCCTTCCCATTGATGATGGGTATGCTCAAATTGAAAACTCTTTTGATGGCAGTGGCAGAAAACAGGATGGGGTAAGAATCCAAACTTCCAACTTCTTTTCCCTGCTTCTGTTTCTTCTGGAAATGAGGCTAAGCTTTGGTCATGGAGACAATTTAGAATTCTTTTGAATTTGGCTTTTCTTTGGACTGAAATTATCTACATTTCTATCCAGAACAAATACAGAAGATACTGTACTTCGACTGTGTATGACTTTTCTATTTGCCTCCCAAGAAGGCTGACTTTATTTCTAGTGTCTTCATAGCATATAGCAGAGGAGGAGTCTACACGAAAAGGAGTAGACTTTCAACTTTTTAAAGGGAGGCTAGTCATAGTGTTAAATGTTGTTTGGTTTTGTTTTTAATGTCCTGATGACAGCAAGGTTTGATAACCATGATGGGGTTTAAAAAAAGAAAAAAGATTTTTTTTTTTTCCAAAGTAACTGGCCTTGTCTATGGGCCTCTCCTTAGAATCTCGTCAATGATTCTGCTCTTGAGCACCTGTCAAACCACAGAAGCGCTCTAAGGGTAGACAAGATAGCTACACAATGAGTGGTGTCTAGTGCAAAGTGAAATATGCCCCGCCTTGTTCAGAAATGATGAAGAATTTCAAGAAGGCAACAGCATAAACCTAGAGGCTGCCGCATCAGACCACACATCGCACCCTCAGGGTGGTGCAACCAGTTGATCAAACGAATCCTCCTGCCCCCTGGCTCCGCTGGCTCCCAGCGGCCCACCTTCTTACTGTGATCAGCAGCAACTTCCTTACCCTCCCTCACCAGACACACCAGGCTAATAACCTCATCTCTCGAGTTACTGCGAGGATTTTTTCAAGTCTTAAGCTTGAATATTATGATTTGACATGTTCTTCCTTTTTCTATGGTGAAGGGGATGCCAGGCACTTAGCCGGGGCGTGAATGGCAGGAAAGCCATTTGGTAAATTAAATATGGGTCCTTCAAAGCTCCAGGAAAGGGGCCGAAAGGGGCTGTTCTTGCTGTGTCTCCAGCCTGATTCTCTTTGGCTCGGTCTGTTTTTATTAGCTCGCGTCCTCAGTCTATCCTCAGCAAGGGTGATGAAACCGGGGGCAGATTTAACTGCCAGGCAGCTGGGTCACAGTCCCCTGGGTCTTGTTGTCATGCTGCGATCTTAAAGTGACCACGGCTGCCGGGGCTGCTGCCTTCCAGAAGGCTCAGTGAGAGAGTGCTGAATAGTTAATCGGTGGAAAAGGGAAGAGGGAGGCTGTTGCTTGCAGAAAACACAGAGAAGCTGCTTTGAAAAATCCCAAGGTGGCTGAATATGAAGAACACGGATCCTGCCGTGGGCAGCTGTGTGTGCAGCGGGCAGCCCGGGGGCTTAAAATCAAATCTCCAGCATGGCTGGGCGCCTCCCCACTGTGGGCCTTTGGCAAAGGAGGCACAAAGCCTAAACATTGCAAAATGAAGAACCCCTCAATACGAGTGGATAAGGGTTATCATTGATAGTTATCTTTCTTATTGTTAGCGGTTTCAGTGAATGATGGCTTTTAAGAAAATGGGTTTAAAAAAAAAAAAAGAAAGGAAAGAGTGAGAAAGAGAGTAAAAACAGGATGACTTATTTAACAGAAAAGATCTGCAGGCCCCCTTACCTGAAACCGCCTCATGTCTCTTGGGTTTCCTGCTGTTTTCAAACAATTCTGATTGCACTTGAGGAAAAATTTTAAGAAGAATCTGTGAAGAGAAAGCAATGTGTTACTTTTCAGTAAACATATTTTAAGGGCGAATATAAGCTGCATTCTATTAGATGTGATTGGAAAGCGATTGTATTTCAGATCTGGGGAATTTCAACCTGCCCTGCCCTGCCTGGAACGTTGCTGACCCTGTGTAATTTGCAAAATTTGGATGTTTTCAATCGCAAGCCCAGCGCCCGCTTCCCTGTCACTGGGGGTGGGGGGGATTGTTAAACGGTTCACAAGCTGGGCTCTGGTTTGTATGCCGGCACCCAGAGTTTCTAGAGAGATCCGTCTGCAAAAATGGCTTCGAATACAGCAGTGACCCTTTGCTGTAGGGAAAGTCTTGCTCCAGGGTTAAAAATGGCAAGATTTGGCCCTGAATCCCAGGCTCCTCACATTGAAACCTCCTGGGGGTTCCCACACACCTGCATACTCACACATGAAGGAGGCATGACATTTTCAACCAAGGGTTACAAAATCAGAAAATAGTATGTTGCCATCCAAAGACTGTCCAGCTAAGCAAGTCTGTGCCAGCAACTGGGAGGGGATGGTTACGATTAATAACAAGTGTGAATGTCATTTCAGATCATCTATAGATTATCTAGAAAAATTCAAAGACACAGAATCATGATCTCAGGTTATTATTTTTAAGATGTATTTTCTGAAGCCAATAGTCTCCTAAATGACCGGTGTGAGCAATTTGTAAAATGGGCATCTTTCATCAGATGACATCAATCAAGAAAAACGGCACGCGTGGCCTTTCCAGCCATTCACCTAGTTAATGTTTAAAGTTTTGTTTCAAAATACAATAAGTTTTTCATTTATTTCACTTGCAGAGTCCTCTTCCTTAAAAAAATAAAATAAAAAATTCCAGCTTTTGCAGTGAAGTCCCAGGTGAGCTAGGCCTATTTCCCTTTCCGTTACTATGACAACGAAATTTTACCGCAGTCCCAAAGTCCCTTCAGAACTCTCACATCCATGCCTTGAATTAGAACTTTAAAGGAAAAGATATACATTTTTTCCCCAGGATTTACCAACAAATATAAGTAGAAATCAACAATACTTCCAAAAATTCTATTTTAAAGCCACGGTTGGTGAAATGCTCTCGTTGTAACCTTCTGCTTATTTTCATTTATTTATTTTTTTTCAACAATCACACAAAAGAATGAGAGCGCACTCCAATTAATTGTATTTATCACTTAAAAAAAAAAAACCTAATGAGAAGATAAATAGTAAATAGCAAAGGAGGGCAGAAGGGGAATCGACTCTTGAGAGCATTTGCTGTATTTGCGGCTGTTTTACTCCCGCTTGCTAAAAATATTTGGCAACACGTTCCCGACACAATCTATGAATAAGGTTGGGTGGGAATTTGGAAGTAACAGCTAAATATTTTTTTCATGATATTATAACATCTGCTTTTTGCTTTTCCCTTTGCACGGGACACAAAGTCGAACCTCCCACCGTTTGCAGGGTAGGTGGGTGGTTAGGCTTTGTATCCTGTGCCCCCGGAGGTGTCAGGGCAAGGCAGAGAGAATGTCCTGCATTGCTGCCCAGCCACCACGGTGCTCAGGTTCACAGCCTGCTGCCGCTTTCTGAGACAACAGTGGCATGTCTGCCCGCAGTCATCGGAAAAAGTTAGAAAGGAGAACAGCGTCTATTTAAGTAAAGGTTGATCAGAATTCAAACATTTTATTTCTTCAAGGGGAAACATCCACTTGTCAGAGCCAGCTCTAGCCACTTACACAGCCTGCAGAGGCTCTCCGGGAACACTGGAAACTCGCCTCTCCTTTCCTCACTTGCGCCTCTTCCCAAACAATAGCCACCTCCACCCCAGCAATTTGCCCTCCACCAGCAGCAGCCATGGACATCCTTCCCCTGCTAAAACCAGAGTTCTTGCTCGCATGTGCTTCCTGATTTTTAGAAAGTTTTGCTACAATTGGACTCCTGATAATGCATCCTGTGTGTATTATACTTCCACCTCCCCCTTCCCCTTCTCCAAAATATATCTGGGGAAAACATTAATGTCCATGAAGGCATTATTATTACATAGATGGTGCAGTAGGTGGAAAAGTGCAAAAGAGATAAATGTTTTTATCAAATTGATTTAGGGAAACATGGAGTGTGCCGAAAGGCTTTATTCATTTTAAATTAGGACCCTTTACAGTGATCTGGGTGGAAAACACCCAGTGTTGACTTTTTGCTTGTCTGAGTTTGTAGCCTATGCAGCCCTTTGTACACTAAGGATGTAGAATTTGGGTAGAGAGAAAGAGAAAGAGGCAGAAAGTTCCTTTACATCACAGACTATCCTCTAAAAGAAAGCACTGCTATTGCTAAATAGCTATTGCCAGACATTATGACCTGGATTTTTCAATATACACACATATGGAGCTAAAAATTAATTAGAGGACCTTCTGGAGCTTTTTGACATCTCCCATTTTCTTTGCTTCCTTTTACTGATGTCTTCTGGTGCCCTTCCCTCTACCCTCTCCAACCCCCTCTTAGTACAAAACATTTACTAAGCAGACCATCCACTAGGCACAGGGTAACTTACGGGCAAAAACTACTCTCAAAATCCCCTGAGTCTAGATCCCTGGAAGCCAGAGCTGCCTGGAGAATGTCAGTTCTCTCCAATCAGAAAGGGGAAACCAAAATGAATTAGAAGATTCAGACCAAATGCGCAGATTCTCATCGGGATAGACGTTTATTTCCACCTTCTCCAAACCAGGCTGATTATACTTATTATAACCACGGAGCATGCTGTACTTGGCAAGGCTTCCAGGCTCATTTCTTGAGAGTGTTTTATGGATGAAGAGGGATGGAGAGGTGAGGTCAAATGTGAACTCAAACCCTCAGATTTCAATCTGGTCCCCAGGTCACCGAGGCTATCTAATGTGCCAGAAGGCATTTCTTTACTCCACAAATATATACTAAATGCTCCCAGTTGCTAATCTGCTAGCAACTAACAGTGTAACCAAGTTACCACACATCTCTGGGTCTCAGTTTCTTCCACTGCTAAAAGAAGGGTTTAACTACATCCCCTGGGCTTCTCCCAACATTAATATTCTATGATCGCAAAGAAGAATGTGCAGATTTGAGAACCTTCCAGAAAGGGCCATGATTTATTGAAGTGCAAACGGGTGTGGCAGGGGTAGGGGGTGGGGTTTTGAGACGTAGGTCAAACTGCTGAGATGAGACTGAGAAGGAAAAATAAATTAGAGGGGACAGCTGATTGGTGGAAACTGGAGCATGTGGGGTGACACCTTGCCCAGAGCTGGTAGTACCCCAAGGCTGATGGGCAGGCTATGGGCAAGATGCCTCCTCCCATTAGGATCCTTCTCTCTGGTTCTGGGGCAGGGAAGGTTCCTCAAGAATGTCACAGATGACAGCCATCTCGGTCCCTGCTCACCATCCTGTGTTGTCTGGCAGTTGAAGGGTACAGGGACGTGGGGAGAGGGAAAAATGGCTCTGAGTGTTGACTCTGAGATGCATTTAATTCTTACAACCACCCCATGAGCAATGGATCAGCCTACAACCGGGAAAAATGAAGGACCCAAGAATTTAAGAAATTTGCTAGGCTCGGCGCCTATAGGTCAGCAGCTAGGGCGCCAGCCACACATACACCAGAACTGGCAGGTTCGAATCCAGCCCGGGCTTGCCAAACAACAATGACAACTACAACCAAAAAATAGCCAGGTGTTATGGTGGGCGCCTGTAGTCCCAGCTACACTGGAGGGCAGCTGAGGCAAGAGACTCGCTTAAATCCAAGACTTTGAGGTTGCTGTGAGCTGTGACGCTACGGCACTCTAACAAGGGCGATACAGTGAGACTCTGTCTCAAAAAAAAAGAAAGAAAGAAATTTGTTGAAGATCACATAGCTACCAGCAGTGGACACAAGATCTGGAGCCTGGATCTTTCTGGAAACGAGCTCTGCATGTCGTCCTACATTTCCCGCACCAGTGATACTGTGACGATGGCTGCACAGCCCTGTGAAGATCCTGAAGACCATGGCATTGTACACTTGGACTAGGTGAACTTTAAGGTTCAATAAAGCTGCTTTCAAAACAAAGTTCAGAAGGGTCTTAAAAAGGCACACACAAAGTAAAGGATTCTGGCTTCTTGAAGAAACTAGTATCCCAAGAGGAAAATAGGAAGTCAAAGATAGTTACAGGGAAGTGAATGCTTAAGACTAAAAACTGCTGATGAATCCACTTATTTGCTCATTTGATCAACACACAGTAAGAGTGTCCTATATGCTAAGGAGGCTCAGACCCAGTGGCAAAGTCCTTGACATCATGGAACACTCAGCAAACCATTAAAATACGCTTCTCTAGATTCTAAGATGAGCCTGGAGCTGGCCGAATCTGGTATGAGTAAGATCCCGATGAATTACTTAGTACCCAAGAAATCTCCCTCCTGATCTTTAGCATTCCAGAATAGTCTGTACTGTTCAAGAATACAATAAAATCTCCTACGTGGCTTAGACGTAACTTATGCCCATCCCAAAGAGGAACTGAGTTTTAAACTAGATGCACAAATCAGGTTCAGAGTTAAGTTAAAACACAGGAAAAGGGCAACTACGTAATATTCTTGCCAGACTTGGGAATTACAACCAATGGGCTCTCACCAAACCCAGCCCACTATTTTTCCAGATTTATGGCAGAAGCCATTTTAATTGCCTTCCATTTGAAATCCAAGATCTATTCCCTTCTTAAAAATGTTAATGTAAAAAAATCTTTAGACAGGCACTGTGGGGAAGGTACCAAAGCTGCTTTTAAGAAAAAGACTTAGATGGAGACACATCTTGAAGAAATGTGAGCTTAGCACTAGTGGCAGATACCATTAGACAAAGCCTTACTCTGTGCAAAATAATACGTAAAATACCTTTCACTTCGAATCTTAGCTCCTTGTTCCCTTAAAACACACACACAACAACCATTCCTGCCTACCCTGGAAACAAGCTCTGAAATGACAAGGCCACACATGGCCACATTTTATATACCACAGAGATGAGAACACCCCATACCCCCCAAGGACCAAGATCAGGGATGCTATTTCTGGTTTTCTTTCTCTGCCATGATGGTCACACTAGCAGGCTAATTACTAAAAGCTGAGCTAAATCTACAGTTGTTATGACCTCACGAACCATGGAGGTACTTGTAAGTCTACCTTCATTGATTTTGACAGAGACGCTGTCTGTCTAGATTAGCTATTAAACCTCCTTTTAAAAAAGTCTAGTTAATTAAAATACAATTGACTTTCCCTGTTTGGGTATATGTATATAAAGGAGATAGCCCCTTCCTTTAAAACACTCGACCCAATGTAAGGATGAGCTAGATCATAAACCACATTGGAAAGGAATGGGCAGTTGCCATTCTTCTCCCAAGATCTTGACAAATTGTCACCCTTTGGGGCATCAGGCAAATCCAAGCTCCCTAGCCAGTGTGAGAAGGCAGGTGGGTGATCACACGCAGTTCCATTTTCTCACCCTGAGAATGGTCCTCATGGCAACTCACTCTGCTTTATAAGGTAGGAAACCCCCTAACAATTGGTTTCCACTTGAGGCCAATGAAAAACACAATGGTAGTATTCTAGCTTTAATCTAGGTCTTAACCCTAATGTCCTCTTTGAGCTTTCTAATACCAGAGAGAACATACTTCCCATTTCAAGAGCCCCCAACAGAATCCACACCCAGGCAGCACCCAGTAAGGGAAAGGTTAGCAGCGGGTCCCAGCTTCAACCCGGAGACGAAGTGTCCTGGAGAAATCTATGGATTGTCGAGGTGTCAGCCCAGACCAGAAAAAACCCTGAAACTTCAAGGGTCTTGTGAAACCTCTGTCAAGAGACTATAAGAACAAAGAGACTGGCAGGTCCAGTAACTTCTCAATGGCGCATCTGAGAACACTTGGTATTTGAGATCCGCTTGGCACAGGGTGGCTGACCTGCATGTGCAAGATCCCACAGAAAAGGTAGATGATTTAGAAGTTTTAACTAACTGCAATAGGCTTAAATCCGATACTCATCATTTTGTAAGATAATGTTCTATGTAGTTTATTTTTTCTTCTATTTTGCTATTTGTTGTTATTTTAATTTAAACCCCCCTTTAAATCAGCGATTTTCAACTGGTATAAGAGGATTGTAGGTGTGCTGAAAAAATTTTAAAGATCATTAATTAAATTAGTTTCAAAAGACGTTTAAAACATAGTAGGTATCTTCTTTTTTTCTTTTTTAAATCAACATAATTTAAGTGTGCCACAAAAGTTTAACTATACGTTCAAGTTTGTCATCAGATAAAAAAGGTTGAAAAACATTGCTTTATACTGAAATATAAATACAGGCATAGAATAGATATAGAATCCTCCCAGATATTCCCTAAGCAAGGGACATATTACCATGAAAGCTTACTCACCTGGATCTTTCAATTAAAGGTCATTTCAGATCTGAAAAAGGTTAGGTTTACAAAAAAGTTTTATTTATTTCTTTATTTATTTATTTAGAGACAGTCTCACTTTGATGCCCTCGGTAGAGTACCATGGCGTCACAACTCACAGCAACCTCTAGCTCTTGGACTTAGGGATTCTCTTGCCTCAGCCTCCCAAGTAGCTGGGACCACAGGCACCTGCCACAGCGCCCGGCTATTTTTTGTTGCAGTTGGGCTGGGGCTGGGTTTGAACCCGCCACCCTCCATATATGGGGCCGGTGCCCCACTCACTGAGCCACAGGCGCCGCCCTACAAAAAAATGTTGAGTAATAAATTTTCTTACTTCCAACTCTGCTCAACCTCTCTAACTCCTCTTGGCTAAAAGACTCAGGATGAAATGATAATCGTTATCACTATTTTTACTGCCTTTATTCACTGGGCTCATAGTATTTTCCAGCCATGATTTCATTTAATCCTCCCAACTCTGGGAGTTAGAATATTAACATCCCCATTTTGCATAGGAGATAGACAAGATTCAGAAAGGGTAGACAACTTGCCCGAGAGAAAAGAGCTAGTAAGTAGAAGAGCTAGGATTGGAAGTCAGCAGAAGAGCTAGGATCGTCTGCCACTTAGCCAAGTGTGGCTCTGGCGGGAGCTGGGCCAAGGCTCTTCTGAAGGAAGAGGGACACAGGGCCAAGCGGCACTGAGTTTCAGGGGACAGGTGCCTCGTGGTTCTACACGGGCGATCCTGCTTTTCCTTGCTCTTACTCTGGAATATGAGTGGAATGGTTCTTCGTGTTGCGAAACAAACCAAGTGAACAAACAAAAATGTCTCATTCCTAACAGGAACTGCACTCTCTAGAAATTCTGTGGCTGTTTAGAACCACCAGGGAAGATAAGCAGTCTCTCAGGTATTCAGAAAACAAAACTCAAGAACCCAAACGGTCCAAAGATAGTCCATCCCAAATAGCTCCAACCCTCTGACAAAAGAAAAAAAGTAAAAGAATCCTCAAGTGGCCGAGGAAGGTTTAGGGCCATTTGTTCAACCAGACTACGGGGCAGGGGGAAAGCTGGAAATCAAACATGTAACATAAGAAGTTGAATTAAATCTTGGAAAACATTTTTTGAGAACCAAGTCCCCAAAACAAAATTTTGAAAACATTTCCCAAGGGACAAAGCAGGCTCTATGATGGAGATTTTTAAATAGATCAGTGAGCTAATTCCTTTGGCAGCAGATAATTTCATTTCTATATGTGGCAGATAATCAAGATGTCCCTACCAAGCCACTTCCACACGATTTCAGGACTTCTGCAATGATGATGGTGGTGGTGGTGATTGCTTAATATTTATTGTAAAAATCAGGGACCCGCAGTAAAAATTAAGCATATTCCAAGGCCAGCAGAGGACTAGTTAGTCATCCAGACAAAGTGTTGATAACTAAACACCGTGTACCAGGACAAAATGGTACGAAATAAATTAGCTTCTTCCTCTTTGGCTGGTCATACGTAGGGCCCCTTCCTTTGCATTGGGTCTTTCTCTCCCACCACATTATAAAACAACCCATTTTCCAAACAAAATCACTCCAGAGGGAGTTGCCGCAAATTCAAATCTGGTCCTCTCTGCACAACCCCCCCCCCCCCACCTTGCCCATAATAATAGGTACTCTACTAGAAGAGTCTCTGTTAAATTTCAGGGAGCGATATTGAACAAAACCCACACAAGCCATCAATCCATGCTAACAGACAGTAGGCAAAGAACAACAGCAAAAACAAAAAGACAGTGGGTCAAAACCCTCATCCCTATTTTTGGTAAACCCAGGTCAGCAGCAGAATTCTGAGCCACGGGCACAATATCCTAGTTCCTAATTGGCAACGGGCCCCGTGGCATCATTTTCCATTTGATGTTCACTCCAATGACAAGCTCTTGGAAGTGGCTTTTCAGTTTGGCAATGAATCCTTCATCGTAGAGCGTGCCCACTCAGTAGATCTGCTATGTTCATTTAGCCACCAGGGGGGAGCTACTTCCCACATCATGTAAATCTGACTCTGTTTCAACAGACTGTGTTTCAAAACCATTTCAAGATTTCTTCTGGAGAGAACGTCCTCCACAGCCCGAGCGGCACGCAATTGACTATAAGCAGACACCAAGGTCCACAAGCACCTTGATTCTCTACTTATTTCTAACCAGTACCACACTACAGTTTCTGAAGACCTAGGATTTATTTTTCCTTTCCATATTCCGACACTTTTACATTCCCTTGAATTCCATTTCTTGGCACCATGAGGCTCATAAGGGGAAAAAAAAAAATCTCTAAGGAAAATCCTTGTTTTTGCACTCAGATAAAAACCTGACACCATTAATGAAAATAATAATCGAACTCTTTGGGCTTGAACTAGAATGAAACACACACCAAAAGCATGTTTGTAATTCTAATTGTTCTCATAAACCGTCTTTGGAGGGCTCTCTGCAACAGGCACCACGCCATCGTTCCTTTTTTTATTTTTTATTTTTTAGCCCATACCCTCTTCCCCATCCTGTCCTGTCTTCTCCCTTCCCATCCAGAAAAGCAAAAAGCACTGAGGGTAACTGAATCACATTATAGACTCCTTCGGAAAAAAATCTTTCAGTGAGACTTCGGAATCGGAATACAAATCTATTCTCCTTTCTGATACCAAGACTCCTCGGATGAAGGAGAGAAATGAAGTTGTTAGCCAGCCATCAGCTTACTGGGTCTTCACCATGCAATTTCCTCAGCACCCCTTCCCCGTCCCTCCGCACCCTCCCCTCCCCCTCTCGGTCCCTGCCCTCCCGGCAAAGCTTGTCCATGCTAGGCTGAGCAGTGAACACCAATTACACCCAGAGCCCTTCGCCGCTGCCTGGTCTGCTGGTTTTACTGTTTTGCCAGATGGTTGAGGCCAATGTGTAAAACTCTCTACCCTACCATTAATTCATAACTCGGTAATAGCTTTCCCACGACTGCAGGAAATTGAAATGGAGTGCAAATGTGGATATTTGGAAAGAGAATCAAGGTTGCTCAAGCATTTTACACCTGATAGCACAGATACTAGTGAGACAGAAAGATGTTCCCATTTACACAATCTGGAATGTGACTTTCCCTAAACCAAGGCCAAATGACCCAATACACAAGATACAGTTCAGAGTCTGGGCTCTTCAGTTTTCAGCTTTACACCTATGGGTTCACTCACCAATGACCTTGAGTTTGAGGGTCTACATAACATTATATTCTTGTGACAGACCCGTGGATTAGCAGATATGAGTACATTCTCTTGCTAAGACAGGACACCATCCAATGTTTGTTAGCATCATTAAACTAAAACTGACTTTTCACCTGCTCCCATACCATATGCAGCTGCAAATTTTTAAATTAAACTATGAAGCCATGCATAAATTTACATATATTACGGACTAGCCTCTCCATTTAACATGCAAATGTACTCCAATGTTTCAGAACACCTTCTGTCGCTAATTAATTTGCTGAATTATAATTAGACTAATCCTGCATAATTAATAAGCACAGATTTTTTTTTAATTTGTAAGCAGCTTGAGCAGATCATTCAGTTCCTTCTATAAACTGCTAAGTAAGTGTTAAAAAAAAATCTGGAAAGAACATGTGTGAAAAGGTATGTTTGATGTCGCGTGCAAACTCAAACTAGCGTGGAAGACACCGGAGTCAGTCCCGATAAAAGGTGCATATTTGAAGGCAACATTCAAACAATCAAAAAAATCACATCCAGGGGATGGGGACTAATTCTCCCTTTGTCTCCTTGTATATAGCGTTTTATTCTTTGCCTTCTATCCATCGGATCTCCCAAGATCACAGAGGCGGGAAAGGATTAAAGTAACCGTATGTTGTATTAGGAGAGATAATGATATTAACACTCCACTGTATATCAAAACACTCTGTGCATGCTGGGTGCTTATAAGCCCCTTTGATGGTATTTGGAATCATTTTCATTTTGGCTGCCAAAAACACCCAAGATCCATCTAGTGGAAACAATTAAGTTCCATTAGGACTGTATCCATTTGGTAATGATTACAATGAAGGGTGCTCTTTCATGCTGGAGAGTCGAGGCTCAGAGAAAGTCCTCATCTGTACGCTGGAAAATGCGGAACTACAGGGTTTTATAACCAAGCAGGAAGCTTAAATTTGACACCCCCCCCCAAATAAGCCCGGATCAGGAGAGCTTAAGGTATGTGCAGAGGACTTGTTAGAAAATTTTGGAGCAAGATATGCATCTGGAGGGCCAGAGGAAGCTTGCTAAATTGTCATGTAAGTTTTAAGAAGGTGCTAGAAAGACAAGGTCTGGCAAGAAAAAGTGAGTCAACCTTCGAAGAGAGGAGAAATACAATTTTAGAGAAAACAGCTCGCTGGCTCATACACACAGCTAAATCACTATAGTATCAGTGGCCAGAGATTGTCAGGCCAAAAGGATGAAGCCGCTTGAAATGTGCCTAGCTTTCTGTCACTATAATGCTGGGGTTTGTAGTGAGTCTAGAAAGAGAAACTTCTTCTGAAGACTGGGAAACAATTTTCCCAAGTGCATCACCATACCAAATACGCCTTACAGCTGGGCAGCCAACTTTTCTCTCTCTCTTTTTTGTAAACAAAGCTAGGAGATAAGCTAGCTCAGGAGTTGAGAAAGCTGAAAATTACACTAAAATCTCAGAGGCCCTTGGCTAAAGCCAGAGCAGACACCAGGGGCACCGTTTCTGCTTTTCTCCTGAAAGTCGTTCACTGCTGGTACCTCCCTTTCTCTTTAGCTAGAAGGATTACTGGGACAACTGGCTCGGAGAGCTATTGTCATAACTCATTCAAGTGCAAAAAAGATTTTGAAGGCACCTGGAAAAGGCTGTAACAATTATTTCCAAGCTAAGCCATGTTACTACTTGGATAGTTTGAAAACATGACACATTGGGACCATTTTTCTGAGCCAAACCATCCCCCTGCTTCGTTCCCATCTGAAGAGATTCAACGGTTCAGGAAGATTATATTTTTTTAGCGCGTAAAGAAAAGGGAGCTTTCTGTGCCTAAATTTAGCAGTTCTTCAGAAGAAACATGACAATGGCTGGAATAATACTAATAAGAGGCTAAATTTTTTTCCCTTCCAAAAAATACATGATTGGCCGTGGAAATCTTTGATGATGTCTTTGTCTTTTGAGAAAAAAAAAAAAATCATTTGACTATGTTGTGCTTTTCTTTTGGACTCTCCCATCCCTTTTTGAACAGTAATCATAGGAAACCTGGTTTCTCAGTGGTCAGGAATGTGTGTCTGTTTTTCTAAAGTAAAAAAGTGCTCAAGGTAAAATGGAGAGTCTCCCCTCTTCCCCCCATAAAGTGCTGGCCTGAGCCCTTTCTGTACTTACTGGAGCTGAGCTGGAGTCAGGAGGAGCCAGACTGAGCTTTGAGCAATTCCCACCTATTAGCAGGCAAGCTGTTTTCCTTCGGGGTTTTGTTTTTGGGTATTTTCTTCAGCTTTGCCCACCCAATTTCAAAATATGTACTAGTGGGAGAGAGTCGAGAGGATGCAACCGTGACCCACGTGGAGTAGCTTTTGAGTAATTCCCGACCAGGTACTAGGGAGATAGAGAGACTTGATGGTATTTAAACACTAAGGTGGAAAGTAGTAAGTTACCAAAGCCACATCTTTGGCTAATGGCTTTTTCCCCTAATAGACACATTCCAGGAAATTCCTCTAATTTTACTTCTTGGCAAGACGATTTTCCTCCGTGAACTCCACCTCCAGGTTATTCTGCGTTCACTCTCTTTCCCTCCTTCTTTTTCTTTGTTCTTCTTTCTTCTCCCTCCTCTCAGCGACTCCCAAATTCTGAATGATGTCTGGTGGCACTTTTTTCAGTGCTACTAAAAAGTTGGTGGGAGATAATAAGTTGGGAGGAAAAGGCAACTGAAGAAGAGAAGCTGAGATGGTAATTGCACACTTGATCTTAGCCAAAAGGCCGAGAAGTGATCTAGATGGTAATTGTAACAAAGCTCAGTTTCACCAGAAAGCTATGATGGCTTGCGTCCATTTCCATCATGAAGATCCTCATTCATAGCTAATGCAACTTTCATGCCAAAAAAGGAAAAAAGAAAAAAAGACGTATAGCCTAACAAGTAGCAGGTGGTACATATGGAATTATCACTGGCTATTAACACCAGGTCGGGTATCATATTAGCCATTTTCAGACTGCATTTGCCAAACCCACATAAAAATATAAAACCAGGTATTTCAAAGTTCCGTTACTCCCTTAGCAAAACAGATTTTCTTATATTACTCTTAGTAGAGTCAGACGGCTTGCGTTAGAATTTTTTTAAGTTTTTTTTTTTTTCTTAAAGAAGAACTAAACCTAGATGATAGAAAAGGGAAACTGGGACAAAAATCAGGTCAGGAATTTGCTACATAAGGCGTTCAGATAAGGTTAATAATATTCTGGAGTGTTGTCAGTTTAGCAGCCGACAATCACATTAGTCCAATGTCAACTTGCTGTCTATCCATACAAGGTTCCAGGAGTTGGTCCTTTATTTTCAACTGGATTTTTCTGTCTCATTCAAATGTTATTGATTCTAAAGGCTCCCTCAACTCTATGGGAACTGCCAACTTTGGGGGAGGCCTTCCATTAAATCCCGTAAGAGAAGTTTATCTGTTCCACATCTATTATCTGTAACACCGTTGTATTGAAGTAACTCTGGTCTTATATCAAAGGCCACTATCGAGTCAGTTTTCACTTTGCTTGTGGGTGGATGTCTAGTCTGTCTTTTTTCATTTTCTTCTCTAAAAACTGTGGCTCTGACAAAAAGTCTCATGGGAAAACTGGATCTTACCCCAGAGCTGAGACTTCTCCTCCTGAGGACAGAGACGACTCCTGGGTATTTTCAGGTCACCTGAAATTTCTAAAATTTTTTTTGCAGTTTTTGGCTAGGGCTGGGTTTGAACCCGCCACCTCCAGCATATGTGGCAGGAGCCCTACTCCTTTGAGCCACAGGCGCCGC
Source organism: Arctocebus calabarensis (assembly GCA_963573935.1). NCBI lineage: Eukaryota > Metazoa > Chordata > Mammalia > Primates > Lorisidae > Arctocebus > Arctocebus calabarensis. The sequence goes on from CAUYON010119149.1 coordinate 91,871, forward strand.
CCTAAACTTTCTTCCCATACAACATTATACTGTTGCTCAGAAATATGCTGGATTATTAGAACAAGGTGAAATTGAAATGTCTTATTTCAAAAATAGAGGTTAGGCCTAAAAATCTCTCCCCCCAGCTTGAGTTATAGAGATTTCTCATTCCAGGTTCAAAGAAAGGCTAAGTGTCAATGAGGCAGATGTATATCACTGCTATAAATCAACCCCAGCTTGCTTAAAACAAGAACCCAAGTTCATGCTAAAGTTTCAAAAGTCCTTGAGCCCACCCCAATCACCAGCTTTGCAAATAACTTCCAAACGGATGAGGTGGGGATTTTTTTCCTTTTTTTTTTTTGAATCTCATTTTATGTTATACAATATTGTATATGTCCAGACCATGTCTGAAGATTAGAATTCATTTTAGGGATTTATTCTTACCCTTCATTACATGAGATCCAGTCTTAAAGCCCTGGTGCAGTGGAATATGTTCCTAGAACTTGAGATCATGTACTCAGGATGACTCAAATAAAGAAAATCTTTCTGAGAATACGCATGTGGTAGTCTATCAGATGTCTACAAACATTTCTCAGCGTTAAATAAGTTCAGCCACCCATTTCTTTCATCAGAACAGATAATCATTACTGAGTTGACACAGTCACATTCATGCCCTCACATGTGTCATAAAAGAGAAGCACAAAAAAATGTAAAAGTTGTATCTAGTCTCCAAAATTCAGGTAGGATTTTTGGTACCATCAGCTTTCTCACCCTCCAAAATGCCTTCTAAAAAAGTTTTCATAAGCCAAATGAACCATCTCAAGTTTTTTTTGGAATCAGGCAGAGAATTAAATGACTAAAGTTTTATGTCATTTGGGAGAAAGGCCTAATTGACATGTTCAGTATCCAATAATCTGCAAAAATAAGAGACTTGTTTTACTGACATGATTCTTTTTGATCCTGGGGTTTCAAGTTGGGCTTGTGGTTTCTTCCCCTGCAGTGGATCATGGAATACAACCATTAAAGAAAAAAAAAAAAAACCACTTCCCTTGGGGAATCAGCAGCTGACCTGGAAGTAAAACATCACAGCCCTTCACTCAGAGGCCACAGAGATGGCTCCGTTTTCTCAGGGAGTAGCCAGGACCCCAGCGAGCTGCAGGATGGGCCTGCAGGCCTGGGAAAGAATGGCAAGGCCTCCCTGGGGAAGAGAAGGCAGGCCCTGTGGCCGGGCGCTCTCTGCCGACTTGGACCCTGGATGCTGGGACCCGACTTTAGGCTCTCCCTGGCAAGGCTATGGGCAGGAGGGCCACTCCAGAAACTGCCCAGAAAGCCTGGGGCCCAACACTGTGACAGGGACGTCATTGCGTCTCACTCCTGAGCATGAACCTATTGGCTGCTTACTCACTGTGAGCTGAAGCTACAATTCTACCACTCCTCCTGGTAGAATTCTGTCTTGAAATACAACAGAACCTGAAAAACAGCCCCCTTCCCCTTTATTTTATCATTCCTCAGCTGGCCAAGATGAGAACAAAATCATGCTTAACAAATAGCTAAGCCGCTGTTTTATGTCTAGAGTTTTATAGATACACATCTGTACACATACAGCAGAACCTCCATAGTTGACCACCCACCTACACTGACCACCTCCTTCAGTTGTCCTAATTTCACAGATCGGACATGCACCACATGTATGTTGTGGGTACAGCAGGCCTAATTCCTTATGTTGACCACCTCCAGATGTGGACCAGTGAGTCACAGTCGCTTGGGTGGTCAACTTACAGAGGTTCTACTATGTGTGTGTGTATACACACACATATACGTAAAAAAGCATTGATCCCTCAACTTGGTGACTTAATATCCACTGTGCCCCAAGTGTTAGTAGAAACATTATTCATAATTCCAAAAAATGGAAACAATCCAATTGTCCACCAATGGATGAACAGATAAACAAAATGTGGTATGTCCATTACAATGCAATATTATTTTTTTTTGTTGAATCATGGCTGTGTGCGTTGGTGCAGTTATGGGGTACAATGTGCTGGTTTTATATACAATTTGAAATACTTTCATCAAACTGGTTAACATAGTCTTCATACAATGCAATATTATTAAGCAATAAAAAGGAATAAAGGACTGATACCTGCTCACAACATATATGAGCCTTGAAAACATTATGCTAAATAAAAGAAGGCAGACATAGAAGGCCATATAGGTTATGATTCTGTTTGTATCAGGTGTCCACAAAAAGCAAATTCATAGAAACAGAAAGTAAAGCAGTGGATACCAAGGGCTTGGGCAATGATAGCTAATGGGTACATGGATTCTTTTTGTAGTTATTAAAGTGTTCTAAAATTAGATAGTGGCGATGGCTGTACAACTGGGAAAACACTAAAACTTACTGAATTGTATAATTTAAAAGGGTAAATCTTATCCCAATAAAACTGTTATTTTTAAAAGCTAAAAATATATATATATCCACTGTGCCCTTCTTACACGTATATCTTACATGACATCTATTCATGTTATATTCATGATATATTAATATATTTTAGGATATACAGACAAAGGAGATTTCACCACTCCCAGTAATGTGGCTCAGATTTTTTTAATAAGATGCATTCTAAACTCATCAAAAGATGGTCCTATTGCCTTCCTTTATTATCTTGAGCGCAGGGGCAACACTGATTCAAGTTTGATATAATTCAATTGACAGGCCCAGACCCAGGCCCAGACGTTTCAATTGAAACGTCTAGTTCACAGTTTTTCACCTTTAGTCCTCATCTTGAACTTTAGTATCCTGCTACGAATAGACGCTAACTGGAGGCTTAATATCAATAATTATCTAGAACACAGCAACAAGGCCTTTTCTGGTAAACAAAGCTAGGCAGATGAACTTTTATTATTATTTTTTTTAAGTGACACAGCAGTCGGTGGATTAATTTGGTTCTTAACTATTTTAACCTCGGCTGCATGTTTATGTTTTTCCTAATGAGATGACTCATTGAAAAGTGAAGAAGATAAATGTCATCTGTTTTGCATGTGATCTATAAAATTAATCTCCCATGCTTATGTCAATACCGATAATGTAATGTAGGAGGCAGTGTGACCCAGAGGATAAAATTTAAGAGTAAGAAGATCATGTTCAATTACTGCTTATGTTACTGACAATATTTTCACCTCCCTGTCTCTCTTGCTTACTCCCACCACCCCCCCATGCAAGTTCCCTCACATATCTCCCCTGTAAAATTGGGCAATTCCTCTGAGATACACCGGGAGAATTACTTAGGTGCTTTGGGACACTACTTAAAACACCTTTTAGAACTTTCTTGTGAAAACAGTAGATATCATTAATGCTCCTACCATAGACTCAGCCTCTGGTAAGTAACCAGGCTTAGCAAATTGTCTTTCTACGTGGTGAAAGGGATCCTCTCTGGAATTTAGGCAGGTGACCCTCCACGCATAGGGTTCCGTTTATTTCCAGAGAATAAATTACACAGAAGGAGGGCACAGTGGATGGTAATTAAGTCACCAAGTTAAGGAAGGATCAATTAAGTCACCAAGTTAAGTCACCTATGGCGTGGGGGTTAAATGAAAAGCTGATTACATCAGGAAGGAATTCATGTTCCATATTCAGCTGTAAAATAAACTGAGAGTTTTGCGTTTGGCGTCTGAAACATGCTTTGAAACACTAAATCAATTTAATATCAATAATTGCCAGATATATGCTAGATTAAATGAGGCAACACAGATAGCTTTGTTTGCAAAGAAACCAGGGCCAAATGGCTTTCATCAGCATGACTAATCTCAAAGTTCTGTGGTTCGATGAACAGGTATCTAAGCTTGAATTCTGATTCTTCCTATATACAATTTGGCATCATGCATTGTAAACGCACCTCCTCTGTACCTTTGATTTACTTGCTGAATATGGGAGCAGCAAGGTGACACTTAAAATGCCCCTATTAGCTATACTCGTACCCACCGGAGCCCAGAAACACACCAGACGCAGAGAAAATAGGAACTTACCCTTCAGTACAGGGCTGGGGGTTTTCCCAGACATGTTTTTAGGGTGCTTTGGCCTTGGGAGGACCATCTTAACAATGGTTTCAAAAGCCAGCCCTGTTCTCATGGTGCTCCTGCAGCTCTGTGAGTCTGGTCATCTTCCCACTGTTGCAATTACAGGACCAAACGGGGCCCTATGACTCAGAAGCGTGGTGGTATGTTTGTCATTTGGGGGAAATTCTGACCTATCCCTTGTTACTCTGGCAATTTTGAAAAGTTATACCTGTGACAAATTTGATCGCTGCCTAATCCTGTGAATTTCAGTACACACTGAGCGGAGGGAGGTCTTCAGTGAGCGACTGGGGGAACCGTCAGAGTCTTGGGTTCCACTAGGAACGCCGTATCAAGCTGATGGGTGGCAAAGTGTTGGCAGTGCACGCAGAGCCTCGCGGAGGGGCCCTGAGGAAGTTATCATTTGTCAGCCTTCGATGCTCTAATTCCCAAGTCTAATCCCCACCCCAGCCCACCATTACCACACCGCAGTCAGTCCTCGTGAACACACTTCATCAGCTGCCTTTGTGAAGTGTGTGTGTGCGTGTGTGTCAACCACCAGAAACGCAGAACGGCTCTTCGGGGCCCAATCACGGGGCAGCCAAGCCCTCTGCACGGTCTTCTTTGGAGGTCTGTGCAAGCCCCGGGTCAGAGCAGCTGCCTGTGAGTCACAACGGGCTGTGGGGCCCCCAAGTCCCTTCACAGCCCATCTGGGGCAAAGGAGAAAGCAGTTAGCATTTCATTTCCACGGTAGAACACAAGAGTTTTATTTTTATTTTTTGTAAAAACCCTTACAGCCCATGTGGGGAAGGCATTTGACAGGTCAAATGTAACTAGCCCTATACTTGGGTTTGGAAATTCACAGATTCTGATTACGAGTATCCCTAAAATGCAACTGATACGTGCCAGGATCAGCCGATGTGTAGGAAGGTCCCTCCTCGGCCAGTCTCACTCACCCTGTGTGTTTGTAGTGTGCCGATTACAAGTCTCTCCTACTTGCCCGCTTTACGTCATCACGAGCTATCCCTCAACCCTCCAACCCAACAGACTCTAAAGAGTCTCGGCTCAAACACGTGGTCAACTCAGAAAGCTCGAGAGAACTTCAGGTCTTCTACAGTCAGGCAGGAGCACCGGGTGGGGGCTTCGTGTCCCTGGGTACCGAGGGGCCATGATGCAATGTGTGAGGGGGCCTCATCACCATCCTCTTTGTCTGGTGGTCTGGGAGCCAAGTCTAGGGTTTCCGTATATTCTCTGGGCCCGAATCCAAGGCAGGCTGCCTCGCCCACCATAGATACCATTGCAAAAGGAAGATACTTCGAGAACACGGGCTGGACTAGGAGGCGTCTCCTCCTTTGTTTTAACACCAACATTCTTATGTTCTTCTTGAGTCTAAGAAATAATAAACCATTGCTTGAATGGCTGGTGATCAAGTCTCAGGAAATAGTCCAGAAAGGTGGTGAAGACTCAGGCCTCCGTGGCCAGTCATCAGTCTCTCGACCTTGACTTTGGCAACGTGGACGTACCTCTTGTCTGGGCATCACCTTCTCTGAGCCTGGGTGCGTCCTCCTGAGGATGTAGTCAGAAAGTCCGCACTGGTCCCATCTCTGTGACACTTAGTGACTCGTCAAAGTCCAGACATAAAAACTGATGTCCGACTAACTCACAGAGCTACGATTCCTCCCCACAGTCCCAGGCTACTTTTCTAAAAGCTGTCACCACTGTTCTGCCTCAACACCAGTTAATTATTTCCCAGGAAGGCTGGAAACGTTCTATTCATCACCTCGGAAGCAAACTAAATTCACCACGCTACCCTGAAGCTCCGAGTAGAGGATTTCCACCAGATCAGAGTATTTCCCCGGGATGAAGAAGGGGGTCTCCGTTAGCGGTTCTCAACCTCGTGACCCACAGGAACTGTATTAAAGGGCCATGGCGTTAGGAAGGTTGAGGACCACTGGACTCTACATGATCCTCAGCAAGAGCATTTAGAGCCCCACCATTCAGTAAATGAAAGAGTTTCGGGATGGTGATGGTTAGTTTTATGCACCAACTTGGCTGGGCTTGCGGACTCAGTTATCTCCTCCAACAGTGGCCTCCGCATTACTCTAAAGGTACTTTGTAGATGTGCTTAACATCTGCAATCGGCTGACTGCAAGAGGGCACCCGAGATAACGTGGGTGGGCCTCGTCCAATCAGTTGAAGGACTCAAGAGCAAAAACTGAGGTTCCCCAGAGAAGAAGAAATTCTGCTTCAAGACTGCAGCATCAAATCCTGTCTTACAGATCTCAGACTTGACATCTTCTACCCTATCCCACGGCAAACCCATTTCTTTTTGCAGGTTTTTTTTTTTTTTTTTGTCCGGGGTTGGATTTGAACCCGCCACCCTCAGCATATGGGGCCGGCGCCCTCCTCCTTGAGCCACAAGCGCTGCCCTAGTGAACCCATTTCTTATCATAGATAAACAATATATATAAAATTTCCTGTTGGTTTTGTTTCTCTGGAGGAATCTAACACAAGGACCAATAGGAAATTTCTTTTCTAGAGAGAACCATCTCCACTATAAAAACTTAGCACATAAAAAAACCTAACAGTAACAAATGGTGGGCCCCAGGTCAAACGACACCCCTCCCTGAGCTCATGGTGCACCTTATACCTCCCGGAGGTGGGGAGAAAATGGACAGTATTTCTGGGATTTGTGCCACTCTAGCCTGACAACACTTATTTTTTACACGTAAGACTAAAATGTACTCAACTGTAACTTAAGTCCTAAACAGAGCGGGTTTACGTGATATTGTTATTACTGCCGCCCAACTACAATCAAAGTGTGTTAACTTTCTTTCGAGTTTTTTTTCTTCTAGGAGAAATCCCCTACTTTTCTGAAGGGGTTACATAACGCTAATAAGAAAACCTCTTTAAGAATACAACGTGGCCTACATCGTCTCAGGAAAAGCCCAGAATATATTTACTCTATTCGATCAAAATAGAAATACAAGGAACCAGCCCATCATAGAAGGAACAAGACTTTGTCTCCCCTCGTCGCCTCCACACAACTGCAGCCAAACTTCCAGAATCTGTCAGACATGGGTTTCCCCTAATTAACGGGGAAAAGAAATAGGCTAGAATCGGGTAGGGGTAAATGTTTTTCTTTAGGTTGAATGCAGTCAGCAAAAAATTGAAAAGCCTAGTTAGTATGAATTCCTGAAACATTTAATCTGCTTTCTTCGGGTTTTGGGGCATCTAAGATGTACAAGCTGAATTTCTCGTGCTGCGGGAAGAGGAGAACATTTTAGAAACCTGGGATTCTAAACCTTGTCTGGGTTTGCTACCAAAAAAAAAAAAAAAAACTAAGAGAACGCATGCAGATCTTTCCTTTGCCCCCTTATGGCACATTCCACCAGGGAGGCAGAAGGTGGAAGGGAACTGGAGAACATCCCTTTCCACCAGAAAGGGGACCAGCTTGGCCAAACTACAGACAGACCAGGAAACACCTCCTACTTTCCCAGATGCACCTGCCTCACAGCATGCTTGGGAGAATTACATAAAATCTTGAATAGTAAGTACCGATTTAGTGAGATACCTCTACATTAACGCTCAATAAATGGGACTTGTTGGTATTCTATTATCAGTTCAAAACAGACTGTGCAGAGAGAGTTCAATGTAAAGTAATAGGAGGTCAGATAATTAAGTCTGCAAACTCGTCCCAGAAAAGGCACCACGTACCTCATTGTTGAGTGTCACTATGGTCCCGCTGGGAAGCTGTGCACCGATGCCAGCGCCTGGGGTACCCTTTGAAAACAATTTGGGAACTCTTTTTCTGGAATGGCTATCAGAACAATCATCATATGTGGTCAGCCATTAAGTTCATGAACTTCTCCTAGAAAAAGTGCTTAACTGTCCAACCTCATATAACTATTTCTTACCAAGTGATCCATTCATATTACTCATTCACATACTCACGCAATCTTGTGAGATATGTAGCATTGATACTCCCATTTTACAGATGGGGAAGCTGAGGTTAAAAAGAGGTTAAGGAACTTGCACAAAATCACACAGCCATTGGGTGATGGAGATGTGACATGGGCTGGGCAAGCTGGCTCTGGAGTTTGCTTCTCTTGTCACTACAGTCACCCAGCTCCTAGTAGACAAAGTAATCAGTATAACTTTTTTTTCTTCCCAAAGCATTTTATCAGGGTCTATGGTGAGCACTTAGTACAGTGCTTATTGATAGACTTTTTCTTTTTTCTTTTTTTTTTTGAGATAGAGTCTCACTATGTCGCCCTTGGTAGAGTAATGTGACATCACAGCTCACAGCAACCTCAAACCCTCTGTAGAGTTCTGTGGTGTCACAGCTCACAGCAACCTCAAACTCCTGGGCTTAAGCAATGCTCTTGCCTCAGCCTCCCAAGCAGCTGGGACTAAAGGTGCTCACCACAACATCCGGCTATTTCTTGGTTGCAGTTGCCATTTATTTTAACAGGCCCAGGCAAGGCTCAAACCCACCAGCTTCGGTGTATGTAGCCAGAGCCCTACTCACTGAGCTACAGGTGCCAAGCTACTCAATAAGACTTTTAATTGTGAGTTTATTCTGTTTTTAAGTCAAGGAACTTCATTGTTTTTTTTTTTTTTTCTTTTTTCTTTTTTTCTTTTTTTTTTTGTTTTTTTTTTGGGAACTTCATTGTTTTAATGTTTATTCACTGTATGTCTTCATTTCTTTCTATTAGATCTTCTTTTCTACTTTTGCAATTCTGTAAGTTCTATTTGTCTTTCAGATCACATAATTAAATGTCATCCTAAGTCTTGATCCTTGGACCCACATGTCTTCCTCCTTAGAAAATCTATGACCAGAAATGTTGGCGAGGATGTGGAGAAAAGGGAACACTTCTACACTGCTGGTGGGAATGCAAACTAACACATTCCTTTTGCTTGATGTTTGGAGAACACTTGGGGATCTAAAAATAGACCTTCCATTTGATCCTACAATTCCTCTACTAGGTATATATCCAGAAGACCAAAAATCACATTATTACAAAGATATTTGTAACAGAATGTTTATTGCAGCCCAATTCATGAGTCATGGAAGAAGCCCAGGTGCCCATTGACCCACAAATAGATTAATAAATTGTGGTATATGTACACCATGGAATATTATGCAGCCTTAAAGAAAGATGGAGACTTTACCTCTTTCATGTTTACGTGGATGGAGCTAAAACATATTTTTCTTAGCAAAGAATCTCAAAAATGGAAGAAAAAGTATCCAATGTCCTCAGCCCTACTATGAAACCAAGAATATGGGGAAAGGAGATAGGGAGGGGAGGATGGATGGAGGGAGGGTGGGACCACACCTACAGTGTATCTTACAAGGGTACATGTGAAATTTACTAAATGTAGAATATAAATGTCTTAACACAATAACTAAGAAAAGTTAGTTTCTTCATAACATGAAGGCTATGTTAACCAGTTCGATGAAAATGTTTCAAATTGTATATAAAACCAGCACATTGTGCCCCATGATTGCATTAATGACATAGCTATGATTTAATAAAAAAAAAAAAAGAAAGAAAATCTTTGTATACTCATCCCTACTCATCTCTCAATTCTTACTCGGACCCAGATATGAACAAGAAAATGTTAAAATCATGGGAGAAAGAGCTAAGGTTTGCTCATGAGAAAAGGAAAAGAAGGAAAAAAAGGAAGGAAGGAGAATCTAGGAAGAACTCTGAAGAATGACTTATGGTCTTTTTTTTTTTTTTTTGAGACAGAGCCTCAAGCTGTCACCCTGGATAGAGTGCCATGGCATCACAGCTCACAGCAACCTCCACCTCCTGGGCTCAAGCGAGTCTCCTGCCTCTGCCTCCCAAGTAGCTGGGACTACAGGTGCCTGCCCGGCCATTTTTTGGTTGCAGCCGTCATTGTTGTTTGGCAGCCCGGGCTGGATTTGAACTTGCCAGCTCAAGTGTATGTGCCTGGCGCCTTAGCCTGTTGAGCCACAGGCACCGAGCTGACTTATGGTCATTCTTATGATCATTCTACAATACTTCATAAATGTTACAATTGCATCTAGACTTATGGTGGCAGAAGTGGGAGACAGTGAACAAAACAAGGTTGTATCTTATGAAGTGGATTCTCTTCATAAGACAATTGAGTGGGTTCTTAATTAGTTTAACATTCTTTGCAAAATGCAGAGACTAACTGGAATTATTTTCAACTACTTTTGGCTGCTGACCCATCTGGGTATGACATCATCCTGAGAAGGGAAGCCACAGGTGTTTGGTTCTACCCAGATGATATCCTCAAGGCTCATCCAGAATGAGGTGCACTTCTAACTTAGCTACTTACATGTTACTTAATCTTACAGGAACTTGCATCGTCTCAAGTAGTGTGGGAGAAACCGTTCTGGGGATCTGAATGAGACCCTATTACTTCATAACTGACTTTAGAGAAGTCACTGACCCTCTCTGAGCATCACCAATAATATTACCTATACAATTAAACAAGATAGTATAGGAGAAAGTTTGTTGGCAAACATGAAGTGCTACATAAATGTTCCAATTGCTCGGTGCCTTGCAGGGTCTCATTAAAGTCTTGTTGACCTATTGACACTGATTAACTCTATCCAGCTTCCTTAAAACTTTCCTCATTTACTTGTGAAGGAGAGCTATAAAAGTCAAGTGACATCCCCCAAAACCCACTTTGTATAAGCAGCTTTGTCAGAGGGATTTTAAAGTTTATAAATTTACTTACAAACAAACCTCTTTCTGTTGCTCAATGAGGGTGACTTTAGTTGAGAAGATGAACTCTGTCAGAGGAGATGAGACTGTCATTTTGGCTAACTGTACACTTGAGGATGAAGAACCAGGATTTCAAACATCTAAATGAAGCAGTCAAGGATACCGACCCCCAAAGCAGCTCTGTACACACAGTAGGCCTTTCTAAAAGCACTACAGATTGCACTGAGTCTTAAATCTAACAGTTCGTCTCTATTGCTGAGTATGCTGGTCTGCCTGCTAAAATTTTCACGCAACAACTAAGAGCTTGCATAGCCTCATTAAAAACAAAAATGACTGGAAGTTGAATAGAGCTGAAGCAAATGAAACTTCAAACTAAATTTTTATTGAAATTCCCCCCATTGTCAGCCGACATTTTCAATTTTCATTTCCCTGCCTCAGCCCATTTTGCCATAGAAACTTGGATGTTTTCATTGAACAGCAGCCAGCGAACATGGGACTGGAGGGGCACACTATAAATTTGGAAAAATAAATAAATGCTTCAGAACTTCCACTTGAAAACCACAGCTAAAAATGAAATCAAATCTGACCCGCCCCTTTTCTTTTAAATTGTGGGAACAGGCTCAATCTGCCTCAATTTTTAAGGCCATATTAAATTTTATATAAGCACCTTGAAGATCAACGGATGGCCTGGTCTGAAGCCATTGTGGAACCTCTGACTCACGTAGCAAGGTTTGAACAGCCTGGGCCAGAAGGTATCATCTCTCCTACCCCATGTTCCTTAATAAACATGTGTGCTTAAAAAAGTAAAAAGGGAAGAAAAATTGGTTTATGGGCACAGAGAGAATAATTCACTCCAAATTGCTCCTTTGATGAATGTGGACAAAAGAATAAAATTTGTCACCCAGCTAATATTACCATCAATATTTTGTCCAGCTACATTCCTTCCAATTTAAAAACAGTTCAATATCCCTTTTACCTTCAAGTAGCAGCACTTAATAAACAGTGATGGATGGTTTTTATTTTTGTACGCATTTCAGTCTTCCCGGCTCCCGGTACAAGGGGACTATTTTGCTTGGGGGAAATGTAGAGCTTCGTCTTCCTCGCATTGACATGCGTCCCTCAAGGAAAGACGGCCATATTTAATTCATAACACCCATCGGCTACACAAACATACAACTTCCCATCAATTAGGCAACACAGAGATGCTGTTAAAAATCAATGAGCTTATTATTAAATATATTTTTTTCATGTAGCAATAATAGTTATTGCTGCACCATTGTTGTTACTGCAACATCAGCTGTTTAGGCAGCTTTCAGAGGTTTGGATTGGCTTTGATCTTGCCAGCAAGGCATTCTTTGAAATGTGCGATCGGGCCAGACTTCCCTGTTCTGTCTTCTGCCATAGTGAGAAGCCACCATCATGTGTGCTATAGTGGAACAAACCTTGGATGGAAGCAGAAGGCTTGGGTTCTAGCCCCAATTGTGCACATAACTAGCTGTGTGACCTTAGGTAAGTCCTTCCTCCATTCTAGGCATTTATTAAAATGACAACATCCCACGTGGCTATGAGGACTTCTCCATTCCAAATTTAGGATTCTTTAATAATTTTTTTTTAACTAAAAAAGACAGAAATTGATGCAATTCAGCAACTCTCAACCGTTCCTTTTTAAAAGACCCTTGGTTGGTTGGTTTGCTTGCTTGCGTGCTTGTTTTAAACGAGGGGGCAGAATGGGGGTACTAGTGAATCTAGAGCAGACATTAAATTGATCCCCAAACCAAATATGCTCCTATCCGTGTTTTCATCCTTGTTGAGTGTTTATTAAAAATAATTTTGATATTTTGACACATGCCACTACCGCGGAAGTCTCCTGCCTACAAACAGAGATGTTAAGACCGTGCCAGCACATGCAAAGGTTAAAAACAACATCGCACAGATTTTGGCAACTACATCATATGGTGTCTGGCCGCAGCTGATCTGAACTGAGTTCCCCCGTAATTACAGGAGAAGGTGGAACAGGTTTGCTGCTAATTGGAAAATTCTGCAAATGGCAGCACGGAAGTAAATTGACAGTCGTTAGAATATTAGCAAAATGAGAGTACTGATTAGCAAAAAGCTCAGATGCAGACTTTTTTTTTTTTTTTTTTTTTACTGCCGGAATCTACTGGCAAATTGATAATAAAAGCTGAACTTAATAATAACAGCTGTTATTTGACCTAGTAATATTTTTTTTAATCTGTTGCTGTTCCCAGACCAATAACACATAAAGAAGGTCTGTATCCACTGTTGCAAAATTATTTTGAATCCCAAAAGGTATATTCAAACTCAGTGAAGGCAAACTGTGCTTAACAGGGCAACCCAACAATAGTCACGTTCTAGTGCAAGTGCATACACTTGAAAAGCTATCTCTTACTTTCTTTCCCCCACCATCCAATAGGTCTTGCCAGGCATGCTGAGTGGCAGTTTGTGTGTGTGTGTTTTTTTTAAGAACTGGGCCTGAATTCCAGTTTGCTTTAAATCTGTGACTGTTCAAAATGTCAGAGTTCACTTATTTTTTAAGTGGACATGAAACAGTTATGTTGCAAGACTGGGCCTTGTATCAGTACTTAGCTGTTGATAGTTGCCACTTTTCAATATTGTAGGCAAAGGAATACAGATGGGAAGGCATTGGGAATGGACGTAGTAATTAGAAACACTGCCATGAAACTATGGGACAAGGACTGTATGGGGTATGCTGTGGGTATAAATTGCTATAGTCATTCTCATTGTATGGCAAGGTGGATCAAAAACCTTTGGCCCAGTGGTTTTAAGGATTGTCCCAAAGAAAGAACCATGGACATGCCTGAAACCTAATTTACCATAGATGGTCCTTGCAGCATCATTTATAGAAAAATAGTACAAACCACATTACTCTGAAATGAATAATAGCTACGATATACAAAAGAATACTACATAAATTAACAATGTTGTACAATCACATCTGATGATACCAAAAGATAGTCTCGTAAATTAAAAAAAAAACGGAATACAAAACAGTAAACCCAGAATAAATCACTCTTTGGTTTAAATACAGAGGGAGAAAGAGAGAGGAAAAAAAAGTCTACAAGCTAGCAAACGTAGAGGATTAATGGTTATTTCTGAGCAGTGGGTTAATGGGTCATTTTCATTTTATTTTATTTTGTTTGTCCATCTTTTCTAACTTTTCAAAAATGATCATGCACTATTTTGGTCAGAAGAAAATATTGAAATTATTTTTAGGCAAAAAAAAAAGTATCTCTAGAGGGTTTCTGTTGTTTTAAGTAAAAATTCAATCTGTGGCAATGCGGGGAACAAAAACCTTCCTGAACAGCAAGTCAACCTTGTGACTTAAACAGCTTCTCCGCTGCCTTCCACGATGGAAGTTCACCTTTCTTCAAAGCAGGAGAAGGACCAGTTGAAAGCAAATCTTAAAACTCCAGGTGAGGAATTGACCTCCTGATTATAAATAACTTGCACACAGGTGCGCACACATGCACACCCAAAGCTTATTTTTGATATTCATTCTCTGAAAACCCAAGTGAGCCATGTTTCAGGCCCTACGAGAGACAGATTTCCTTTTATGACCTTGGACTTCATACTCTGGTAATTTTGCCATTTTCTCTTGCCTTTATTACCGTCCTGCAGGACCCTCTTTATTCTGAAATAGTGCAGGAGGGCGTCATTGCTGATTTCAAATGTTGTCTCTCCACTGGTCAACTGGAAGGGAACAGGGCTGGAGACACACCCTCCGCATCCCACCCACGACCTCCCCAAACAGACCCTCTCCACGTAGCATGATAGGCCAAGTTCACGCCTAACTCGATGCGGTCACGCTGCACAGGGCCCTGTTTACGGATCTCTGCATGTTTAACTGAAGCAACCAAACGTGAGTAGCCGGAGCTCACAGGACACACCCAGAGCTTGAGGATCAGCCAAGAAGTTGAGTGAGGCTGCAACATTTCAGAGCCGCCAGAGCGCGCACGTACTTTTGCCGGAGCAATGACGGACGCATTACGTCCCATCAGGTCCGCTTTAAAAAAAAAATCCTTATGAATATCCTACGGCGCCATTGCCAAAAACATAAAATTCCAAAGGCAAATCCCCTAAGTTCTAGCACTGCCAGGAGGAGTCCAACCGGGCTTTGCTCAGGGACTGTAAACTGTCACAGTTGCTTCTAGCGAGGAGCACAAAGCCCACCCCATTAGCTTCAGCCGCAGGACCCAGCGACTTTCAAGCTGTTTCTCGCCAGGAGTGTGGGTGGGCAGCAGGCAGGATCCCAACGCGACAACTAGACTCAATTGACTGTAACCCGGAATTTTTTTTTAAGTGGCTTTTTTTTTTTTTCCTTTGGACGGTGCTACCCAGGCTCCCCCCCATCCTTCATTCTTTCTAACAGTTATGCACCAGGAAAACACAAAGCAACAAGGAAGGGGGGAGGTGAGGTGTTGTTGCAGCCAGTTGGTGCCAAACACAGTTAAGGGTGGAGAGGGAGGTGGGACTGGAAGGGGGGGGAAAGCAAGTCACTTTCAATCAAGTGTCACACCTTTAAATAGTGGTTAAATCTTTGCATTATGCACCTCATCCCTTTACAACACGGGGTTCCCTTAGAGAATTCCCTGTTTACACTGGGAATTCCTCCAGGGCTGCATCAATAAAGCTGAACAGATGTCAGGGTGGAATGCCAGCGGCAGTGGCTGTTGTCAGGGGTACTGGGGAGGGAGGCGTGGAACAATGAGCCACAGCATCTGCCATACAAAGCCCGTGCGCGTGGGTCAGGTTCTGCAGTGTGTCGAGATTCCACCCTACCCTTTGTCTGGGCACATTGCCTTTCTTGTTTCTCGATGACAAGGGTTGACACATGTCACCCGGCCCTATCAGGAGTGTTATTTGTTTGCCACTTGCATAGGCACCAGTGTTCCTGACCTCCCTGCATCTCTGCTGAATGCAGCAAGCAAAACTGAAACTCTCTCCAGCCCTGCCCCAGACTACCGTTTCATTATGCACTTGGAGTCGAAAAGTGGGATGTAGATGTCCTTCTTTTTAATTAAAAACGTGATTGATGAGACTTAACTGACAGTAGGAAACGCAATTTAAATATTCCTTAAAGAGGCACTAACCCTGTTTGGGGGGAGGAGGGGTAGGAGGCGAGGCTTGGGTTCCCCCCTCCAAAGTTGCAATGGGCGGGAGAAAGGAAATTAAAATAAAAGCCCCCCCCCCAATCAGGTCCGCTGGGCTGGGGAAGGGTGGAAATGTCAGGCGGCAACTGTAGCCTGTAACCAGAAACTTCTGAGCGTTGGGAGGGAATGTGAAGTGTTACTTGGTAAGGGCAATGCTCAGTGTGATGAAAGGCAGATGAGTAGGGAAGAACACGACATGGAGTCATGCAGAAGCAGAAAACGGCTCATTCGACACATTTTTAAGGCGACGATCTGATTCAAAAAGTCCTTTTATCCCCAACTCTCCGGCTCCAAACTGCTGTGAAAAAGTCATTTCGCTTCTAGCCGCTGTGTTGCTGAATTTCTCTGTCCTTGGGTCCTCCACGAAGCTTTCCTTAAACTGGCCTTTAAAAATATGTATTATCAAAAGAAGTCTCGTCGTCCTGCTGCGGTTCTGAGGCAAACGGGAAAGTGATGACATTTTCTCTCAGTTGTACCCTCGAGGACTGCTAAGTTATTAGGGAGAACCGTGTGAGCCAGAGGGTACAGGATTATACAAATCATGAGAACCCCAACTTGCGATGGTCAGAGGCAGGAGAAAATGTTCTTCATGACAGCATCTTTACATGGCAATTTCAGTCTAGACCATAATGAATGATGCCGCACCTTGGTCTGTACCGAGTTGGCACAACTTACATACCAACGATATCCTTTTAAAACTTATTTTTGAACGAGATCTCTGTTCTCTTTCTCAGTAGCATGTCCAAGAGGGTTTTTGTTGTTGTTGTTGTCATGGGAGGGTTTGTTTTGTTTTCTATGGAAATAGCTATGTTCTGAAATAGCACGTTTGAATTTTTAAAAAGTTAGTACTGTCCTAAATGTATATACAAGAATAGCTTCATCTACACTCCAGAGACTTCCTAAGAGTGTAATCCGCATATGTGTTTCATGGCTAAAGATCTTATTCAAAAATTTTAACATTTCCCTAAAGGACAGCAGATACAACATGGTATAGTTCCTTTGCACTTAATTCCTAATTAAAGACTGATAGAAAAGCTTTATTTATTTATTATTTATTTATTTTTTTTTTTTTTTTTGCAGTTTTTGGCCAGGGCTGGGTTTGAACCCGCCACTTCTGCTTTATGGGGCTGGCAACCTACTCCTTTGAGCCATAGGCACCGCCCTGATAGAAAAGCTTTTACTGAAATACTTGGATTAAAGGAAAGGTGGTTCCAATTGGAGGTGATTTTTGGTTAAGTATTAAACCAGCAAAGGTTAATTAGAATTGTAGCCATGACATAGAAGAGAACAGATTCTGACCAATTGATTAATGTGATGTCAAAAGGTATAAGAATCCACCTTTGGGAGAAATACTAAAAATGAAATATATGTGCAAAGCCATGATTGTCTTCGCTTTTACTTAAGTTTATTAAAATGGGCAGCAACTATGGATTTTTTCCCACTGGTGACAATGTAGAGAAAATTACAACCCCCACAACTACCAAAAGCGGCACCAAAACATCACCCAAGTTTCTGTCACCCAATCATTTTCCCCAACACCCATACAAGTGAACGGTCTCTGGGAGAAACCAGACCCTCTGAAGTGCCCCCTCGGTCCCTTTCTCTCTTCTTTCCTAATCCCTCCGCTTTATATTTTCAGATTAATTTAAAGAATAACTCATGGGCAGCGCCTGTGGCTCAAAGGAGTAGGGCGCTGGCCCCATATGCTGGAGGTGGCGGGTTCAAACCCAGCCCCAGCCAAAAACTGAAAAAAAAAAAAAAAAGAAAAAGAAAGAAAAAACTCACTTCAAAACTCTGGATTTGAAATTATTCCAATAGGACATTTAAAAATGCCCTTTCTGGAATTATTGATTCATCCATCCTATATCAATTTCCATATTGACAGAGGTAAGGAAGGAGAAGGCCAGCAGACACATTTTTCCTCCCTCATTTGACTACACTGGTAAGCAAACATCTTCCTATTTGTGGCCTAGATGTTCTTTGTCACAATAAAACACACTATATTATGTTTATATATGTCCTTCAGGCATGTCACAACAGTTTGGCATTCTGAACGGCTCCACCACTGTGTACATTAAATAGTCATGTAGTTACATTAAACAGTGGGGAGTTCACACTTCACAAGCACTCAGTGTTTTAAAACAGATGTGGGCTGTCTGTTGTCAGACTCCAGTGAAAAAGCGTAGAAGGATCTTGGTGGGAATGCAATCTCCAAATAACTGAGGGTTCCCCAAATTTTCCACGGGAGTTCCTTCAACCCCTATACTAGAGAATGTGGGTGAGAGGTGGGGGAAAGGAAAAGAAAAAAGGGAGGAAAAAAAGGCAACAACTTCTATGTCTTATAGTACAGAGATCTGAAAAAAAAGGATTCAGAATTCGGAATAGTTTGTGGCATGGAATATTTTGAGCGGGGTGGGCTCGCTGGGGTATCGTGGGATTTACTGACAGGAGAATTTTTGACAGTTGATGGACAGATGAATTCCGTCATGGAAGCGTTAGTCGAAAACGGCAAGGCCAGATGGAAACTCACAGCTTGTCTTTAATATTAATTTTCTTTTTTTTTTCAAGAGATCAGAATTCCCTAATTCCCTAAAATGTTTCAATGCATCTCGAGGTATTATTTTTCAGATGCCTTTCTCCACCTACTCTTAGTAAGAGTGTTTCTTTGTGTTAATGTTATTTTTCCTCCCCTACTTTGGGGGAAAGAAAAAAGCTTGTTTTTTTCTTTCTTTTTTTTTTTTTTGGTGCTCTAGTTGGGCAGCTGTTAAAATTCTTCCTTCATTTAGAAGAAATATAGGAAATAAATACCTTGGCCATGCAAGATATAAACCCAAATATGAGAAATATATCTGAAACGATCCTGGCTCAGACGTAGCATCATCGAAGAGGATAAAGGTAAAATGTTGTGTGTGAATGAATGAAAGACAAACCTCTTCATGCTTTCCAATGGAAGGGGCCATTGATTTGGGGGGTATCCATCTTCTGGACAGTCCCAATGAAGCCATCTACTCCAGGGATGCAATGTGAAGACCACTGGGCTAAGACTCCATGCATGAACATGATTGTACTTGGTTCTATCCAGTTAGCCAAATGGTGGTGCACAAGTCACTATGACTTTCTGGGCCTTGATTTCCTTACTTATAAAATATGGCTGGTATTATGGGGGGGACAGAGATCCCCAAATGATCTGTATCTGTCTCCCTTGGGGAGGCTGCAAAATCTAAGTGAAAAGCTGGGGATTCACAGCGATAAGACAAGGATGGTTGCTCTTCTTCCTCTCATAGCCGAGCTTCTCAGAGACCTGGAGCCCCTTCCTGAAATGTCTGGAGGCAGGGCAAGGCCCCCCCACTTTGGTCTCTCCTTTTCTCTGCCGTTCAACACACACACAGAACTACTGTTGTGCTTTTTTTGGTTGTGATGAAGTCATATGTAAGACAAAAATCTAAAAATAAAAAAGCCAGTTACCCAAAATAATATTCCACATTCGAACCAAACAAAGCTCAAATTCTGCTAATTTTTCCATACTGTGATCTTGTGTTCCCTAGTTCCTTTCTTTTCCATCAGTAGGTTCATTCAAGTTGAGAGCTCAGAGATATTTAAACTCAAGAGATATTTCTTCTACATCTGGGGTATCATCTATTTTCCTGATATTATTTCATGTTTCACATAAAAATGCTGACATATGACAGCTTTCCCCAGAGTCTCCTGCCATGTCACTTTGGTAACACGTTGGGTCCCCTTGTGTGGGTACGTGTATTTCACGTGTGTGCACATGTATGTTAAAGATTTAGTCTGGGTGGGCCAGAAAAATGTTATAGAATTAATGTCATGAAAACATTTAGCTAGGCTCAGCGCCTGTGGCTCAACGGGCTAAGGCGCCAGCCACGTACACCTGAGCTGGCGGGTTCGAATCCAGCCCGGGCCCGCCAAATAACAATGATGGCTGCAACCAAAAAATGGCCGGGCATTGTGGCAGGCGCCTGTAGTCCCAGCTACTTGGGAGGCGGAGGCAAGAGACTCGCTTGAGCCCAGGAGTTGGAGGTTGCTGTGAGCTATGATGCCATGGCACTCTATCCAGGGTGACAGCTTGAGGCTCTATCTCAAAAAAAAAAAAAAAAGAAAAGAAAAGAAAACATTTAGCTAAACAAAAAGATCAGAACAAAGCAATGGATTGTGGTTTCTTGGTAAAATGAAACAGGGTCTTCCCCACATAAGGTTAAAGCCCATTTCTGTGAGGCTCAGAGCAAGGGCCTTGGAACCCAGCTCTGTAAGTTCTCAACACATTCCACTATGGCCTCCTGTAGGACCAGAGGACCAGTCACTTAACTTTTGTTCTTCCTCCTTTTCTGTAACCCAAGGAGAAGATTATTAACCCAGACAAGAAAAGTGTATGAGAGAGAACTAACACGAGTAGCTTCCGATTATTTAAGGTTCCAGAGAATAGAAACAAGGACCAGTAGGTGGGATTTGCCAGGGGGCAGATCTGGCTTAACATGAACAAAAGCCCATGGCGGTGTAACAGTGCTCACCAGTCAAAACAGGCTTCCCTATGAGACATGATTTCCCCATTGCGACAACTAACCCATTGTCAAGAATGTCATAAAGAGAATTTCCGTGTGACTTAGCAGGTTGGACGAGATGACATTGAAATCCCTTCTAATAATACAGGTATTTGATAATTATAAGACACGCAGTTAGCCAATAGGGTGTTCTACAAATGTACTTGATATCATCATGAAAGAATAGATTTTTAGAACCAGAAGAGACCTCAGGAAAAAACAAATCCAGGCATCCCCTATGTTCCGCCGAAGCTGGTGGCAGAGCCAGGGTTAACAATAACTTATGTTTGGTGAGTATTTTACAAAAGAATTTTTCATATACCTCTTTGAGCCACACAGCAACCTTCTAGCTGTACTTTTTACTAACATGGAAACTGAGGACAGACAAGTTATATGATTTGCCTAAATCTCCCCCCAGTCAGCAAGTGGAAGAGCCAGAACTGCTCCTTTTCCTTTGACAGTTTTCTTTCCAGAATCTCTGAACATTTCCTTAGTTTTGCTATTTGCATCCCAGAGATGTATAGTAGTATTAACCACAGAGGCTCATTCATTACCAGAGATGGAAAGGAACCTCTGTGATCATTTCCTTCTATTCTTTCATTTTATAAAATTAAAAAAATAAAAAAGGAAACCAAGGCTTGGAGAAGTTGTCATTTCAGCAGGCCAACTGAAATGAAAACTTTGATTTCTGCTTCATTCCTCAAAGACCTTAAAATAAGCAACCCGCCCACTTGACCAGGCAAGTAATGATTTAAACCAGGTGAGTGCAAGAATGATTTCATTCATTGCCTTCTCCATGTGCCTCCTGAGAGAAGGCATGTGCAATAGGGGTAGGGAGAGAGAGCCCCCCAACCACCCGTGCCTCCCCCTCCCACTAAAAGCACGGCAGACTAGTAAATGTTTTTTAGCTATTTGCGAGGCTGACGGCAGCAGGGATTATTTTTCCCATGTGCCAAACAACTTCATCCTAGAGGAAATATTTTACTCGGGCAAGATTTAATAACAATTATAAGGATCCTTTTATTGGCATGGCACTCTGTGTCTAAAACATGTTTTCATGCATTATTTCAGAGGGTAGTTGATGGAGTGTGACACCAAATCCCATGGGTGCAAAGAACGGGAGGCCAGTGACGGCAGGAGCCGCGGCGACTCCCCTGCAGTCCCTGGGCCCCCATCCCCCGCACCTCCCGTGCTCCTGAGCTAGACAGCCACTGGTGGCCTCCAAAGCCATTGCTGGTCCTGTCTTTTTTGCTCACCCCTCCCATCCAGCTTTTGGGGAAAGAGACAATAGTGTCACAGAAGCAGCAAAGACGCCCAGAAAAGAAGAAAAAATAGGAACCTGATTCCCCAGTTGTGGGACTTCCTAGTCTGTGCCCTAAGCCATGGAGGAGCATGAGAGACACCCAGACTGACCAGCAGGACCCAACAGCGAGCCCGGGCGAGGGCCTGACCCACGTCCACACACCTTGCTGGAGCTGCCCGATTCCTCCCTTGCTTTACAAAACCTCCCTCTCTCCCCAAAGCATGATTTACGACAGCCTGAGAAATGTGTTAGGGTGCAGCGTGGATGCCCTGCATGTGTGGGCACGGTGCATCCATGCCTAAGTTGGCCCTGGGTTCCAGTTCATGGCTAAATCATGGATCACCTATTCACTCCACAAATGTTTACCGGAGCATCTATAGTTCGCCAAGAACAGTGCTGGAAGCAGAGAGCATGTTCTCATCCTTGAGTAACTCACTGTCCGATGGAGGCGATGACACTGAACAGGAAATTGTGCGGAGTCCCCAGACAGGGGAGCCGGAGTGCCCTGGAAACACGTGGGAGGGCCCAGCCCCACCCAGGAACACAGAAGGGCCGAGTGTGCCTTCCAGTTTGCCCCTCCAGCCACTTGAATTTGTTATTTGGAAACATTTTCTTTCATTTGTACAAGTTTATGGGGTACGTATAAAGTGTTGTTCCCTGTATATAATGCATAGTGATTAAGTCAGGGTACTTAGAGCGCCCATCACAGAGTCTTATCTAACCTTTCCCAGGTGAATTTGGTGTGTCCGAGGAGGAGGACCTGGGAAGACAATAAGCCAACTCGAGCATCTTTTCTTGATAAATAGGCAATTCGATCACGTTCAGCACGACGTCTGGCCACGGTCAGGCCTCAGTGGAGCAGATGAAGCCCACGGAAGGGACTGGACGCGAGCCCTGTTACGCTGTTGAACATTTGACTCGTGTTCCTTAGAGTAGATATTGTGCATTTATGTTCGGTTAGTTTGTGGGACACATTTTGGAAACATCTGCGATTTGTGGTTTTGAACACTGGTAACAGAAAGCATTATCGGTCTGGAAAAAAAAATACTAAAAACATCACCCAAGGGCCCATGGGGTGACCCCCAGATACTGGCAACGTGAACATCTGTGGATTCGCTGCTTTGCCAGCACAATGCGCGCTCACTCAGGGACAGAGCGAGACGCTAGGCCATGTGACACTGAAAGTGGCTTGGATTTCCTGACCGTTCATGAAGACGCTCAGGAAATGCTGACGGTGTCTTCTGAGGCATTGACTGCATTCTAGTGCCTGATGCGACAATATGTGTGACGTAACTACCACGCATGGGAATATAAAGAATACGTATCAGACCTCCCAAATGTCTGTGCAATTAAGAAATGTACCAATACATTAAGTAATTGAGGCAGCTCCTTCCCTGATGCCCTTGGATGTGAGCAATAGCTCTGACTTGTTTTTTTTGAGAGTCTCACTCTGGCACCCTGTGTAGAATGCCGGGCCATCATAGCTCACAGCAACCTCAAACTCTTAGGCTCAAGCAATCCTCCTGCCTCAGCCTCCCGAGTAGCCGGAAATACAGGCACCCACCACAATACCCAGCTAGTTTTATCTATTTTTTAGTAGAGAGGGGGTCTTGCTCTTGCTCAGGTCCTGAACTCCTGAGCTCAAGCAATCCACCTGCCTCAGCCTCCCAGAGTGCTGGGATTACCGGTGTGAGCCACCGTGCAATGGCCAATGGCACTGACCTTAAAACTCTCTGTTCCCTTAGTTTACTTTCTTGTATTCTCAAAACCCGCTCCAATCCCTACCCTGAATTCTTCTCTCCTCTCTAGAAGTTCCTGGGTCCTTAAATAGCCTGAACACCAGCCCAGCTGCTTTGTTCTCCACCCAGCAGAGGGATTACTTCGGGGCAGCAGTGTCCTTTGCAGAGCGCAGCGCTCCTCCAGCACTAGGGCTTTTACAGCCTTTTACAGTCATTAGTAAACTGACACATGTCCCTGTGCGGCTCGTCCCCCTCCAGAGAGGCTCCGTAGGGATTAGCTGCTGACTAAGGTCACAGGGGCCAGAGTCTCACCCCAGCCCCCTCCTCAGGCGGCTTCAGACATACATATATGGCAAAGTTGCTCTTGCCAGTGGAAACCTGACCTTTTCTAACTTGACTTGAGCCTGAATCGGAGATCCTTCATGCTCTCTCTTTCCTTGATAATCAAGTGAGAGATGGGAGCAGCCGTGGTGCAGAGCAGCTGTGAAACTTGGAACCCTAGTCCCTGCCCACCGGCCACCTCCCAGCCAGGCCCTGTCCCCTGCCACCACCTTTAATGCCACAGACCTTACTGACAATTTCCTATGCTCTCCTATTGTTCATGGTGCAGATTTTTGCATGGAAAGGACAGGGGGACGTTGTATGGATGGGCATGTCGCGTGGTCTTTGGACACTCCCTTGAGCTCAAGGTATTTCTCCGTGAACCCTGTGTTAACACCAGAGCCCATCTTCTGGAGGAGCTCACGGGGCTCTCCCTCTTCAAGCCTCAGCACCATGTCTCAGCTCTGCAGGATCTGATCTGAGCGAACAGTTCAATGTTTGCTGCTTCTATGCAACAAAATTGTTAAACGAGAAAAATTTTTGTCTGGCTAAAACATCATCTAAAACCACGGGTCCCCAATCCCGGGTTCTGTGCCCTTCCTTCCGTGCCATCCTGCCAGCAGCATCATGTATGTGGGTGGCCTTCAAAGAAATACAGTGACCACCGCAGTTCCAGAGACCTTCTCCAGCAGGTAGGTGACAACTCCTCGTTCCCTTAAAACAGCACCTGTGGCATTTAGCTAGGGAGCTGGATAACCCTCTGAAAAATAACAATTCTTCCTGGTAGAATTTCCAACAGACACCAAAGCACTATGAAAGGGGCTTATTTTGGGCTCGGTGCAGTGGTAAGGGCGCCAGCCACATACATGGGAGCTGGCGGGTTCAAACCCAACCTGGGTCTACCAAACAACGATAACTACAACAACAAAAAAAAAATGGCCAAGTATTGTGGCGGATGCCTGTAGTCCCAGCTACTTGGGAGGCTGGAGCAAAAGAATCACTTAAGCCCTAGAGTTTGAGGTTGCTGTGAGCTGTGATGCCACTGCACTCTACCGAGGGCAACATAGTGAGACCCTGTCTCAAAAAATAAAGCAGGAGGAAGACTTATTTTGATCTGGAACATTCTTCTCTTTCCCATTCCTTGCTGAAAGTAAATAGAGCAAAAAGAGAAAGGAGATAATCCCTGATATCTTGAGGCCTCACAAATGTCTGTACCTGCTTTCAGCCAAAGGGGGAAAAGCCTAGGAGAGAACAGGGTCCACCCGGGGTCCCCAGCACACCCTGAAGTGAGCCCTTTGGAAAAAGAGCATCCGAACAGGTGAGCTTTAAAAAGAGGAAATCTCCATTACAAAAACTCCATCTCCTTGTAATTTTCTCTTTAAGTTACAGCACTTGCTATTTCCTTGGTTCATACTTGGTGCTCAAGGAGATGAGGAGGAGGCAGGAGCCTTCATCCCACTCTGGAGGGAGCTACGTGTAGTGAAAGGAAAGGGTGCAGACGAGAGCTGGGATGAAGTTACAACTTCAAGTTCAAGAACAGCTCCCGCTGAACTTGAGCTTTCTCATCGCCAGGCTCAGAAGAGAGTCTCTACCCATGTTTCTCTTTACACTTTCATGGCATCTTCCTTAGATCCCATCACATTGCCTGGAGTAGCTAGTTCAACCCTCATGCACCTCCCTCTTCATGCTCCTGACAGGACCAGTGTGGTCAGAGGTCAAAGTTTACAGCTGGAATCCCCCTTAGGATCTAGCACAGGCCTTTGTATGTGGTTAGGCATCAAAAAGACACGTGGTGATCTGATTATAATGCACAGTGGTATATCCAGTTAAGGAGTCCGTGGTATTCTGATGTGTGGCCTCTGGTGGGCAGGACACCAGGATTCAGGCCAGCTCTGGAAAGAGCTGTTTAATCCTTTGGGCTTCTGACTTACCAAACCCTTTGTAAGGCCAAAGACTCCTGCCTTCCAAGTTTCCCCAGGCTCTATGACATGGACTATGGTTCCTGTCACCTGGTTTCATGGCCTGTATGACTCCAACTGCCCCTCCGACTTGTCAGTATTCTTCTGCCCTCAACTGAGCCCAACGCCTGTGTCTTATTTCACATGAGTCGCTAGCCGGCTGCAAGGCTCCCATTCTGTGTTTATGTCACACCATAGCTCAGCTCAGGACATTCTAACATTTCTTCCCCTCCACAGCTCTGCGGGCTGCCAACCTCAAGGGCATCTAGGCTAAGGGAACTCAGGTGAAGATGCCGCCCTCTTTTGTATTTTTCCTGTATTTTCTTCTCTGGTTCTTGAATGAAGCTTTTTGGATCATCTGATTAGACGCGAAAAGAACTTGCCCATGTTTGCCCAATACTGAGAGTCTCTCCTTCCAAGTAGCAAGGCGTGGGGGGAGGGGTGTCATCCATACGGAATCAACTATTTCTTCCTTCTCTTCTTTATGTCTCTTTCGGCTTGAGCTATATTTGGTGTGGGGGTAAAATGAGAGACTGTTTCTGACGACATAATCCTTTGAGGGCCTCTGAATAATGTCGTAACTCGGATTATAAAAAAAAATGCAGAGTTGGAGGGAAGGTGGTTCTGATTCCAGCTCTGTTAAATTTTTAATGCTGCTGGAGGGTGGCTACATTGATTAGGGGAGATGGAATTTGTATTCCTGGTGCTCTGTGTGTACATATAAGCATTCAGAGCTTCTCAACTACCAAAGGGATCTTTCATTGCAAAAGTGGGAGAGGCTTTTATTTTAATAAAGAATGCTGAAACGTGATCTCAGAATGAGCGAGGGTTGGCAACTGAAGGCCTGTCAAAGGTGGCACCATGAGCTGCCTCTCAGAGCACCGGGACAACCTCATAAACCAAACGCCCCCCTGCCCCTGTCTGGCGTGAAGGAACAGCGCCACGATCAGAATTAGCCGCCTCTGAAAAAGAGCTCTTCCCACTCCCAGACTCTCCTCTTGTGGGTCTAAACTCACCTGGAATGGCCACATCTCCTGAGCCTTTCTCATCCATCCCTGGATGAGCAATGAGGCAGTAACTAAGAAGAAAACCCCTTTGGGAGTGGGACACGGGGACAGCAAGCACGAGACGGGGCAGGCGAGGAGGGTGCAGTGGGAAGAGACCCCGTGGAAACGCCCTGGGGCGGGACCTGCAGCTTATTCACGACCAATGCCCAGCCCCAGGGTGGGGTCTAATCCCATATCTAATGTGCTTGTGGGGAGAGACTTGACTAAATGTAAATGGAAAAGTGATGCAGACTCCGCTTCTCCCAGCAGTCAGCCGGTAGGGTGACAGAGGGCAGCTGCCATTCATTCCTCTGGACTCCGCAGAAAGGGCATCATTTTCATCCATCTCTGCCCTCCATCGACCCCATCTCCATTACCCAAGCCACCTCCTGTTCCCAAACTATCCCCCACTGAATGATGGGGGATAGTCATGACCCTCTCCATCACCACCGTCAACAAGGGACAAACCTACAAGACGCCAGGCTCCCCCCTCCGCCTCCCTTTCCCAACAAATCGAATCCTGCTGGTTCTACTTCAACACCTCTTTCCAGCTCTGTACCCTCTCCTGCAGCCTGCGTTCAGACCCCCGTCATTTCTTTTATTTTTTTTAAATAAATTTTATTCTGTCTATTTGAGGTTTACAACATGATGTTGTAAAGGGCTTTAGTTGTCCAGTCATTCATGTATTCACTGAGTCAGTCTGCAGGCCTCCTCTACGTTGGACCTCAGATTAATCATACCAGAGGTTCACCCTAAGGAAACAAGCATTATTGGTTTTTCCTTGGCTTGTCTTGAAGAAACCAAAAATGACAACACGCAGTGTCTTTCCTACCACATATTCCCATCCCAGAGCAAGGGTTCTGTGGATAAATAAAAACTCCCAATTTGTTATTTCTCTGGAGAGCAGGCTTTGGAGAAAGCAAACCAGTTAATTCTAGGGCTTTGGGAGCACAGCTTAGAAGATGACTCTCCCTTCCAGAAACCCTTCTGATCCAGAGGAAGCAAAGGAGCTCTCGGCTTCACCTTCCCCAGTTACAATGCCTTGTGAGGGATGGGCCCAGAGTCCCACTCCAATTATACCCCGTTTGACTAGGAAATGGAATTCCTCATCGCATTCCTAAATCTCCAACCGAAGACACTTATAACTACATTAGAAAGGAAATGCTCTTTGCTGTGAGCCTTCATTCAAGATAATTGTACAGTGATAACACTGGTGAGGGCCTGAGGCCCTTCCCAAAATGACAGAACAGAACCATGACTCATAAAGTAAAGGAAATAGTGGGTCCCTCCTAGAGCCTCCAAACACAAGGGAAATAAATGCAACCTTAACTGAAAGATGAATATATCTCACAGAACTCCTGGGAGCTCCAAAATCTCATCCTCAATTGGCGTTGACTGCCTCAGCTTTTCCTTATCTCTGCAAAATGAGACAAGGGCGTGGCTTTAATCCAAACTTCAACCCTGGCTGCAAACCCCTGGGCGGCTGGGGGGTTGCTGCAAATCATCCAGGAATCCAAACACGCACCAAAAACCATGAGCTGAAAAGGTACTAGGCCTTGCACAAATGTACTTTCCTACTTTCAAATGCTTGCGGTCCTCGCCACCAACCACGTTCCAGACACGACCTACACATTAGTTTCTTTAATCCTCACAACCACCCAATGAGGTACATTCCCATTATTGTTCCTCTTTTACAGATGAGAAAACTGAGAGACAGAGAGGTCAAGTAACTTACCCAAGGTCTTGTAGCTAGAAAGAGGGGGAACTGCATTTCAGACCAGCTTGCTTTGCAACTACCACTTTATGCGGCCTCCTCCAATTTCTCAATGAACAGTTATTAAAAGTATCCCCATAAGCATGCTGGAAGTCTGAACATTTTTTAATATTTTTTATATTCAACAGGGGTCCTCTTTTGGTTTGATGAGCCTAAGCCACTCAGAGATTAACCACTAACTGGGATAAATAAAAGACTATGGGAGAAGAGGTCTTGACAAAACATCCTTCCTATCAATGTCCACAAGTCACCTGTCACAGATCCCTTCCCTGGATTGAAAGGTGGTCCTCTTCCTGGGGTTCTTATAAAACACAAATATCCTTAGAAGGACAATATAAGAAGTCACTAATACCTTAGTATGAATGAGGTTTCCAGATCATTCCTTCATTATCAGAAAAAAAGAAAAAACAAATCAAGGGCATTAGAAGGATAGTATTGGA
This sequence comes from Arctocebus calabarensis, assembly GCA_963573935.1. Classification (NCBI taxonomy): domain Eukaryota; kingdom Metazoa; phylum Chordata; class Mammalia; order Primates; family Lorisidae; genus Arctocebus; species Arctocebus calabarensis. The sequence goes on from CAUYON010119149.1 coordinate 120,957, forward strand.
AGTAGAGGGTCATAGAGTGGGGAAAAGAAAAGACAGGTGGCCTGAAAAAGGACAGAAACTGACCATTTTGAAAGAAAGGCAGGGAAGTTGAAAATAAAGTTGGCCTACTACACAGTTTGCCTAGAACTGGCCCAGGGGCACCCATCAGTATCACACGGAGTGACATTTTGGGTAAAATATTTTAAATCAGGTAAGGGCTAAATCATTATTTCTACAAATGTTAACCTCATCACCTTTAGAAATGAAAATTATGCCACTAAGCACAGGACTAAGCAGATCTGCCATTTTACCTGAGGTAGACGGCATGGCAGAGCTTGTCTAGAAATGTATTTATGAATATTCACTGAAGCCCGACTTGGAGAAAGAGTGACTCTTTATAGATGCCACCCCACTGAGCTGGCTTTCCCCCCTTTTTACCACTGACTAACAAGAATGCTGACTAGATTCTATTACGTTTTCAAAGCCTGCTCTTCCTTTAAGCTCCCAAATTCCACGCTTTGCTAAAACAAGATGGCTGCCTTCACTAACGCTCCCTTTCTGGTCAGATTTGCACACGAGAACCGTGCAATAAATTAGGCCTCATTTTCCAGTTCCAGTAAAACGGGTTGGAAAGCAGAAGTGGAGTCCTGGCTTAAAGAACGTAACTACAACACATTGGTCCTCAGGATAGAAATGCTTCTTCCGTGTTCCACAAAGTTCCAGGCTGCTGAGATAGCTATGCAGGCCACTGTTGACCACTGCCTTGAACATCTCATCTAGTTGGATCAAAGAGGGGGACAAAAGGAACCACTGGTGCATCTGGGTACTGAGGCACAAGAGTAAGACTTACTGGAGCCAGGTGAATAATGGGGGACTGCTAAGTCACAGACCCAGGGCCAGAGAGGTCACCCTACTTATGCTGCCTCGGGCACAGAGCCCAATCCTGGGGCTTTGGGCAAACTTTCTGAAGTCTTTTAGTAACTTGGTGTTCCAAACTGTACCAGAAATGCACATAATTCACAGGCCGGCAAAGCTGTTCACAAATGAGGCCAATCCTCCACAAATTTAACACAACTTAATTAAAAGAAACCAGAATAAAAATAAGTACAATTCAAAATAAAATGAAAATACTAGGTCCTCCTCCTCCTTGATGTCCTTCTTTTCCCTGAGCTAATACTCCAGCTGAGGACAAAATAGTGTTTATAGGATTTAAAGGAAAAAACCCACACACACACACACACACACACACATATATCCTCTGTATAGCTGGCTCCCCAAATGAAAATCAAAAATAGATGCTACTTCCCTATTTTTTCTGATTTGGAAATTATTTGGCATTTTTAGAAATTAATTTTTCCAGGCAATTAAACTAGCCAGTAATTTGATATCACCATCTTATTTCATTATATAGAACACTGAATGCTGAAATGACACACAACCTCATTTTCATTTATTATTTTTGCAAATTTAGTGCTCATAAATAGGTGTTGGGGTGACGGTGCCAGAGACTAGAATCTTCCTTGCTGCTGGGAGGGAGTCTGAGAAGCGGTTGAGTGAGCTGGAGCCCAGGCCTGCTCCAGCTGAGATGACCGGTGGGGAGAGCGGATCAAGCCCCCCAACCTACAGTCCTTTCTTCTCTGCTCCAGAATCCTGGTTGGCCCACCCAGCTGAACATGATAAATGGCGCCACCACTGGACAGAATCCGCCCCCTCACTTCCCAGTGGCCACCTGTTATTTCTATGATGCCTCTGTCCAAGGAATTGTTAAATTCTTTCCAATCATCCAACTCAGTTCTCCAACTCCTTTAGACAAAGAGCGATCGCTGAGAACTGGAAATTCACTTGGGAAGGAGAGAGGACACCCACAGAGCAAAGATGAGCGAGTTTTTACTTCTCTGCAGCTCAGGGTGTATTATTGCTGTGTTCTACCAAGGAAATAACGAGGTGGAAATGACTTTTGTTTGGCTCCATGTGTTCCTAAGAAGAAATATGAAAGCAACACGCATTTCCCCCACTTTAGGGATGAAGCAAAGGCATAGGAAGGCAACGCATCGGCTTGGCACGTGCATCCAAAGAGCAACAGGCAAGGTCAAGAGTAACATTTAGGCTTTGTCAGAAAGGATGCCTTTTTTTAATCATTTTTTAAAAACACAAACACATGAAATCCTTCAAAGAGGACTCTGTTAATAATTACATCAGGACAATAAGGTCTATAAACCAGGACTGTCCAGGGCACATGGGAACACGTGCTCGCCCTATGCACATGGTGATTTTACCAACTGGCTGGACAGTCATTAGATTAAGGATGAATATAAATCACGGCTTCCCCAGGTTCACTCCTTCCTGCAGACTTTGCTAATAACTCCCCACCCTCCATGCCTAGATATCTTCCCCCAACTGCTCTTCTATGTGAATCCTATACTTTATTTAAAACCCAACAAATGTTCATCTCTCCCACACGGCCCACTTTGACTCATTCTGCTTCTTCCTCTTTCTGGATTTCCTTAGTATTTTCTTTGGTATGTCAAATAACATAGCTCAGAACTACAGAATGTCTTGGACTTTTTCCTGCTTATTCTGTAAGTATGAGGTTCTTTTCCCAATCAGGCTTTAAGTTCCTGGAAGGCTGGGATCTGTCTTATTTTCTTTATCTTGCATCCTCTATAGGACAGCCTCACACCATATTCAGGGTAATAGGACAGGAAAACGAACCTCAAAGAAACCACCTAGTTCAGGTACAGATCAAGAATCTGATCTCTAAAAGAAAAGTGCCCACTCTAAAACCCACCGCCCTCACACAGCCTGGAGTAGGGTCCCCTGTTCTGTACGTCCATGGGACAGCACACCACTGTGGTGTTTCTTGACCATAAAGACTGGGCTGTCATGACCTGTTTACTTAGCTGTCCATCCGTCATCCTCGAAAGCCCTGGAGGACAGAGACTCCATGGGCTAAGATTAGTCACTGCGTTCTCAATGGTTGAGATGCCCCAGACTCTCAGTGAATGGTGGTTCAATGAATGACTGAAAACATGGCTTTCTCTAAGGTAATAACATAGGCATTTACTGGATTGTCATTGAATTTCTAAGATTTAGTCAGGAGAGAAGAGAGGGAATGTGCTTTTCCCTGGAGAAGTCATAGGAAGCAGCTGATTCCTGCTTTCTGGTTGCCTTCCAGACTGGCTGGTGGAACTCACTTCCACTGACCTTCCCGTTCCACACCATATAGAGGAAAAAGATACTGAATGAATTCAAAGTCGGGGCAACTGATTGGGGTCATGACTCTTCACTGAGTTTCTATTTCACGACATTGTGCTGGGGACCTCGGATTTCCCCATCAGTAGCAGAAGAAGGCTGGTCCCCAAGGCTGTGGGTGTCCCTTCTGGCTCCAGTGCCTCTGGCTCTGAAGCCACTCGCTGAGCACCCCTCTGGGTGAATGACGGTCCCCAGGCGGGACACATCCTACAGGGCTGGAAGCTCAAAGATCCCCCTCTTGGTCTCAGTCAGGGACCGACAGCTTAGCAGACAGAGCTTCTGCTTCTACCTTCAGCTGCTAGGAAACCGAGCCTCCCAGCAGCACATTAGGTTACTTATTAAACAGATGGGATGCAGATTTGAAACCTCTGAAAGGTTGGGGCTTTTCCTTTTTTTCCTTACAGGCTGCTGTCAAGGTATGTTAGTATCTCTTTATTTAAATGAGCTCCTCGGTCTTGGTATACAGAACTTGGACTTGAAAAAAAATAGAAGTGAGTAGAATAAATAATCTATCATGCTAGCAACATAATTACAAGAACATATGTTATCTGGAACTAGCTATATTCTAATCATATTAAGGGTATGTGTGGGAGAGAAAAGGATGGCGGGAGAGTCTCAAAATAGTTCAGGCGGAGGAAGAGCGATGTCAGGCTACTGGGGAACCCAAATTGCTTTCCTGGAGGTTCCATGGCAGCATCCACAGCCTCCCGGAAGGCTGCCCTGGCGTTTTACTGCTGCTAGATCCATGACCTGGGTCTGCACCGCCAGCGGCATCTTGCCACTTGGTGGCCCCTCCTGAAGTCCAGAGAGACAGGTCCTAGCCCTGCTTGGTCAGGGGAATCTCTGACAACCAGAGGTACAGGTTCAGGGAGAGAAACCCCACAGGACAAGCACGATGAGTCCCAATTCTCACAAATGCCTCATGCTCCCAGACACTAAAGACAAGAAAAATCCATCTATTTCAAAGGCTGTCAGTGAAAGAGTCAGCTGGGTGGAAATGTCACCTTATTTCCCACCTGCAGATTGTATCCACCCTTCAAGGGTGTTCTGGGGAAAGCCCCCCCATTCACCTCCAGTGTCACCCCAGCCCCTCTCTCCGGGGAGCCTTTGGGGCCAGCCCGCATCCCTCCCTCTGCACAGAAGGCCCTCCCAGCTCCCTGCAGAAGTTGGGGCACCCTAGTTATTTGCTGCTACCACACTTGCAGATCTGGATGACACTTACTCTCACTATACTTTAATTATGTGACGGCTGTCTTCTCCCTGCACCAAAGTAGAAGCTGTGCCTAATTTGTTCACCAAGGTGACTGCAGCTGGATGGGGGTCCCTGTGTTGAGGACCAGTCTGCAAGCCAGATCAGAGAAGGCTTGTGGAAGAGGCACCGAGTGTACCCCAGGAAAGGCAGGCCAGAGTGGACTACAGTGAACAGGAGAAACCAGGGCGGCTTCCCTCTGCAGGAGGTTGAGTATACTTTAGGAAGTTAATTCTGGGGTTACAAGAAGGGCCTGGTTGGCTGGGAGACTATTATATTCACCATGGAGGGAGATGGCTACCGAAATGAGATTGGGGGCCTAGGGAAGTTCCAGAAATATTTTATGAGTAGCATAATGTATTTTGTGAGCCTCTAAGCATTTCGGGGGTTGACCTAAGGAGAAATTTAGTAAACATTTACCAATATAAGTTTACCAATATCAAATGTATATTCTCATGCGTAGGAACACATAAAAATGAAAACAGATTTTTATAAAAATAGTTTTAAATGTTGTTATTTTACCACATTTTCTACATTTTCATGTAGCCTATTGATGTTTTTTAAAAGGAGAAGAAAGGATATGAAAAGGAAATAGGAGTGAGCTTGGGAGAGTCCCTGCTTATATTTTCAATAGCTCCATCCACTGCCATGATCAAGGGTGTATCTACCTAGCTACGATGTCTAGATCGGCACCTCTGACAGTCCTCATCCTGGCTGCCTTTAAGCGCTGCCGTCTGTGTTTGGTGAGTATAGGTAAAGAATTGAGGTCTCAATATACCTCTTTTTTCCTCCCAAATAAGAATAGTACCAAATGGGCAGGGCAAGGGGGTCAGCACACAGATGGGGAGGCGGCCATCCCAGGAGGGGGCTCTCCTGGGCAGGTGATCCCACTGTGACAGGGACATTTCAATGCTCACCTACTCTGCAATCCTCATGGAATTTCCATTTGTCAATGCTAATGTTTAAATAGTATTTGCCCCATGATGCCAAACGATCTGAACTAAATATAACCCAGACCATGAAGTCAGCAGCATTATCAGGAAAACACGATCTTTGTGCTTATCGCAAGGAAACATTGCTGAGCCAGTGAGGGGGACCAGACTGGCGCATTGTCCACTGCTGTGCGGTCACCGGTGTCCACACTGACTGGAGATCTCTGGCAAGGGCCACATTTATTGCTGTGCCTTACACGGCTGCTTTAGGCACACAGGATGGAGGGTCAGATGCGCACATCCAGAAAGCACCCCCTTCACTGTTTCAAAGGAAGACAGCTATGGGCACTGTGTCAGACCGCCTTCCCGCCTCCTGATGCCTCACCTTTTCACTAAATCTACCATTTTCATTCCCAGGGCAAATATTTCTACCCCACAGATGATGAAGACGACGATACTCGGCCTAAGATAACAGAGGATGTTCCGCAAAATACTTTCACACATACATCCTTACAAGAGTCTCAGCAAACCAACCAACCAAGGCTCTAGAATCCATTAGGTAGTTCTTGGCACTGCTGGGAAAATCGCCGTCTAAAGATGGTAAAGTGACTCTGTGTAGCATCCCATCCACCTAGTCCAGAGTTGGAGACCTTTTCCATGCCCTGATGGGCAGCCTCTTCACCACTGCTCACTGCCCCCCATCCCCACCACCTATGGAATAGTATCTGGCTTGGTGCTCTAATTTGTATTTATGTATATACGCATGTATTTTTTGAGATAGTGTCTTGCTCTGTTACCTAGGCTAAAGCACAGTGCTGACATCACAGCTCACTGAGGTCTTGAACTCCTGGGCCTAAGCAATCCTCCTACATTAGCCTCCTGAGTAGCTGGAACTACAGACACCTGCTAAATTTTTTATTTTTTGCAGAGACAGGGTCTCACTATGTTGCCCAGGCTGCTCTTGAACTGTCCTCAAACAATGCTCTGATCTCAGCCTCCAAAAGTGCTAGCCTAACAGGTGTGAGTCACCATGCCCAGCCCCCTTGAATTATTTAACTACCCCCAAGGCTGGACAAGATATTGAGGGGACCAAGGCACAACTGCAGAGACCGACTCCAGCCTTCTTGTTAGTTAAGCTAATAAGATGGTGTTTAAACTCAAGGCTTGTCCTGTAATGCGTAGACTGGCTTCAGCCAAAGACGGACCCAGAGGGGGGTGCAGAAGAGGAGATAGAAGCCAAACGATCAGATGTCCTTCCACAGCCCGTGGAGAAGGTGGGTCTGTACAGGGTCAGACTTCTTTGCTACATGTCTTTCTCATGAACTCCCTGGTCAGATACTGAATCTGCACAGCAATCGGGGCTCTCCAGAGATGTTCCAGTGATTTCTAACCGAAGAAGAGCTGGTGGAGACACAGTCCCGGGCTGAACACATCCCAGACAGAGACTCGCACCTGGGTTCAGCCCGTCCAGCACCCTCAGCGCCGCATGGCACTAACAGCCCATTCTTCCCAGAGCAGGAAAAGGCAAAAGTAAATAAACGCTGCCTTAATCTTTCCAGTAGATTGGAACAATCTGAACCGACCTGTAATTCCATCCAGACATGGAGGGAGAATAATTTTTAAAGCTTTGCTAAACATCAGTGCACCTCCACTCATTACAATTTCCCCCAGCAGTTTTTTCCCCTCCTGCTCCTTTCTCCATCTGCACTTTATTCAATGAACACATCTGCATTCCTTCTCTCTCTTTTTGGCCAGAAACTCTATACAACCTTATCACTGACACCTCTCTGCAGTTTCAAATTCCAACTTTGTGCCAAATCCCCATTTCCTGCTGCTTAATTTCCATTCATTGACTCTTGTTTTTGCTTCTTCTGCCCTTCCCAGCATGGACCAACTCCAGCCCAGCTTCTTCTAATTTTTTAAGGAAGGCTCCCCATCGAGTGCTATTGGAATCTGAACCTCCGCTTCATGCCAGTGACTGGCCATTGTTTACACTACCTAACGACAGTTGCCAGCAGAATTGCGGCTCCCATTCTTTGTTTCCCTCCCCAAGTGTGTACACTAAGGCCCAAGAGAACTTTTCCCCACATATGGTGACCCAGTAGGTCTGGGGCTGTTATTACTTCAGTAGAATCTGAAGTAGCCTCTTTCCAGGTCATTCTTGACAGGAAAAATAAAATGGAGTCTGGAAGCTTTGTTTACCCTCCGGTAAGAGGTGTGATCAGCGCTGCTTATGCTAAACTGCTGTCAGGACTGGGAGTCTCAACAAGTCCGACTCAGTAAATGGACGATGACAAAGCATGGGGGCTTTAGGGGGGGAAGAGCTGAGGCTGAACTTTTTGTAGAGCTAAAGCAATGGCCACTCAGTATTTCCTAGGCTCAGGGATGTCTCCGAGGTGTTGGGTTGCTCTGTGGACCAAGAGAGCAACCTAGGACTGGTTTTTCTCTGGCTTCTGGGGGGTGCAGGGGGGGGGACAACTACTCTTTAAAAATACCCCTTTACTGGGGGAGGGTGGGTGAAGAGAGGGTAAATGGTGGGATCACACTTACGGTGCATCTTAGAAGGGACAGGTGAAACCTACTAAATGCAGAACACAAATGTTTTCACACAATAAACGAGAAAATCCCATGAAGGTTATGTCGAACACTTGGATGAAAATATTTCAGATTATATATGAAGCCCGCACACTGTACCCTATGATTGCACTAATGTACACAGCTATGATTTAACACAAAATAAAAATTAAAAAATATATATGCCTTTACAAGCAAATGAATTGCAGTGTTTCTCTACCATTTTTTCTTCCCACTGTGGGTTTGGTTCTAGTCTGTTGTTGAGTTTCATTGTCTTTTTGCTAAATCCACAACTCAGAGGTCAGCTCAGTCCTTCACACCACAGTCAGTTGGCTGGAATCACAAATATCTGTGCCCTGGGTCCTGACATGTCCACCCCTGAGTTCTGTTTCCCCGTCCTTTCCCTCTGGGTTTTATTACTCAGAATTAAATCTTCATAGTCCCATCTAAAACACAGCTAACAACACCCCAAAACAGAAGGGCTAACAGGGACGGTGCTGCAAACAATTGTCATCGAAGGACCAGAAAACCGTGAACCATCCCAAGTGTTTTAAGGACACTGACATTTCTGATTGTCTGTCATCCCATTTATCTCTGCTGCAGTCAATAAAAAGCATAGTGGCCTCTCTGAAATCCCACCATGCTGAGATTTCTTGTTGGTCCATCAAGCCTTTGGCCTCCTGATCCTGGGGTTCTCTGGTGCTGCATTCCTTCTCTGAGGCTGCATTCAAAACCTTTTGTGTCCAGGAGGAAACTTCGATCCCACTAAGTCTGAAATATGCTAATCAAACACATTCTCCCTCTGCCTAGCTTGCAGCGCAAGTAACATTACATCTCAGGCGAGCAAAGGCAAGGCGCCTTCACACCCGGTTTTATGGCACAGATGTGCTGTGCACCTCAAAGACATTACTTTTCATTCATTTACTTTATTCACATTTTAAGAGCAAAGTCTTTCTTCTGGTAGAGGGGAGTTGGGTTATTCTCTTGACACAAAGTGAGCCAAGAGTCTCTTCAGTAGCATAATTCAGACTTGTAGAATGCCATAGAACTGAAAGCATTGGTCAAGTTTTAAAAAAGCACATGGGTATATGTGAGGGAGTGTGTGTGTGTATGTGTATGTAACCAGATAACCTCAAGAACAGGAACAGAAATTAGGTAGCATTGCCCCATTCTACAGATGAGAAAACAACAGCTCAGAGACATGCCCAAGGGCAAGCCCAAGGCAGAACAAACATAAATAACCCCGACCCCTTGTCTTTTTCCTGGCCTCTGTTAGGGCTACCCTTGTACCCACCTATTTTTTTGTCTTATTTGTTTGTTCTTTACTATTATTATGGGTACATAATAGATGTATATCTTTATAGAGCTCCAGTGGTGTAATCGGCTAGTGTGTGGTACTTAATATAACAGATGTATATCTTTATACAGTACACAGGATATTTTGATCCAGGCATACGATCTGAATTAATTAAATCAGGGTAATTTGGGTATCCATCACCTTGGGCATTTCTCCTTTCTTTGCGTTAGGAACATTCCAATTCCACTCAGTTATTTTAAACTAAACCCTAACTTTGTGTTGATTATAGTCACGTTGCTCTCAAATATTGTCCATTCTATCTATCTAATTTATTTTTGTACCCATTAACCATCCCACTTTGTCCCCCACTCCCTGTTACCCTGCCCGGCCTCTGGTAACCATCACTCCACCTTCGGTGTCCACAAGATCAATTGTTTTTAACATTCAGGCCCCACTATGAATGAGAACACGTGAGATTTGTCTTTCTGTGCTTGGCTTTTTTACTTAACATAACTGAACCCACCTATCACCTGAAAGCCATGATCTTCAAGTATCTGAGGAGGGAGGAATAGAGAGAATTTCACGGGCCACACACAGAAAATGAGCGTCTACCTCACTTTGTTCCTCCAGCCCTGGGGTCTCTGAGTCATGACAGACAGACGGAGCCCTTGCTCAAAGACTCAAAGACGTAGGAAGACTCAACATCCTGGCCTCATTTGAGATTCTGAGTGAAGGAACATCTATCATCAGATGGGCAATCTATTTCTAAAGAAATGGGATTCCAAATGAAACACCAATTCTGCCCCAGGGGCTACTAGGGGTTCTGTCCCACAGCTCAGCACAGGGCCCCTAAAAGCAAGCTTGCAGAACCAGAAGTGCTACCTATTGTTGGAACTACCTTTGAAGACAGCCTTCGCATGCAAATGAACCAAGAGCCAGAATAAATATTTATCAGATCTCCCCAGTGAAATAAATGGTGAGGGATTAAAATTGTGGGGTTGTCCATTTGTTACACCAACAGTGGAGATGAGTCCCATTGAGAAGGTTCAATTTACTGGGCATTTTCTGCTTTGCTGGGGGCCACCTGTGGATGTGCCTCACACTCGATCAATTAGTGAAAGAAGAAATGGTCCACTGAAAATATTTTGCATATTCAAGAGCCTTTAGTCTTTGACATTGTTTTTTTTTTTTCCCCCAGCATCATCCACAGGTCTCCAGAGACATGGAGCTGTTGGGTTGCTCAGAATTCTTACCAGCAGCAAGAACCTCTGGTATTCTTTAGAAAACCAGAATATGTAATTAACCAAGTGTACTTAAAGGTATCTTCCCCTATCTCTTTCAGTTCCCTTGTTTTAGACTCTTAAAACTATGGGTGAAGATGCTGTTATAAATGCATATACATACACATATAAATATATTTATCCACCTACAGATAAAAGTGCTAAGTATGTGTATACTCATAAATAGCTCTGCTGATCAGTATAAAAACACAACCTCAAGGCTCTGATTTCATCATATGTATGGCACACGGCAGGGAAGAGGTGTATATGTGTATACTATGCATATACTATGAAAAAGACAACTAGTATAAAGTTACAACTGAAACTCAGAAAGGTTGTGTGTCTGAAACAAGCCACTCAGGTAATACAGTACACGGGGGTCCTTTAGATTATTCCATTTCTGTGTTCAGAGTTTCCTGTAACAGAAAGTTTAAAATCTATGCATAAAAGATAAGAACTCTTTTTCCCAAGTGTGAGTAAAATGAACTTTACTATTTATGGGACATTTCCAACAATCAGCAGCATGAGGACAAATCCTCATTATACCGGTTTTCCTAAACTGTTCTAAATTTTTTTTTTTTTTTTTTTTGCTGGGGCCGGGTTTGAACCTGCCACCTCCGGTATATGGGGCCAACACCCTACTCCTTGAGCCATAGGCACCACCCAGAAAAGAGGACTGAGGCTCACGTGGAAGGGGCTCACACACCAAGGGAGTGCACTGCTGAAAACGGGTGGAAGATGAACCAAATGGCAGTGTGACTTCTCCCTTACATAAAAAGCATGTTTGTCATTATTCTTATCAAGTTAAAAAGCTCATTTTAAAAAGCATCTTTCTGGAAATTATGTCCTCTCCAAAGTGTCCTTCGAAAATTTATAAGCCAAACCATAATTCTAGAACATCCTTCTTCCCACTGCCCAGCTGACTTGGACATAATGGGTACAATAAATTTATCAGAGAGCAAATTTTAGACAAAAAAAAATGGCAAGGGAGGGATACGTGTCCCGAATGCTAAGTGCAAATCCCATTGACTTTCTCCTCCGTTCAAACACGTATTTTGAGTTCATGTGCTCCTATAAGCATAAAAAGTAAAACAAATAAGGAGGTCCAAATCTTGACTCCAAATCCTGTCCAAGACCCATTTCCTTGAATGTGCTAAGCAGTGACAGCCCACCGATGCACTGGTGTTTCCCAGTTGCGAGAGGCTATCTCAGATAACAAGCTAGTCCCAGGCTCACAAACCCCACCCAGAAGCAAAGAAGCGTTGGCCCTGATGTAAATATGCTGAGTCCCAAGAGACAGCTTCCAACTTCCAACTCTTATCCAGACATATCCGAATCCAGCCCCTGAACCCGAGGCCATCAATCTAGTGCGGACAACACCATACAATTTCTTGGTTCCACGCAGCCTAACCAAAATCTAAAAAAAAAAAAAAAAATCCTGCAAATGTGTGACATCAACATGTTTTCCTCAGCTAACAAGCTCCTCTATTCACTAGCAGCCAAAAATTTTAAGTGGCTCTTAAACAAAGGCAGCCCAGCAAAGAATAATGATGTCAGGCCCAAGCCATAGCTGTGGTGTGAACACAAACTCTACAGGACTCGAGTTAAAAATGATTTACAGACAGTTTGATCAGAGTCAGATGGAACATGGTGTCTTACTGGAGACAAGCCAGTGGCTATCAATCCAAATCCCCAACAACAAGTTATGTCATTAGGCAGAATCAATACATTATGGAGACAATTTTCTCTTTTGTCTCTTGGCCCAGGGAATTTCCTGAGTTGAGTTTCATCACTAGATTGCAAGGTACTCGCATTACAAAGTGGCTGACAAGAATCACATCCTTGACTCCTTTGCAGGGGCAAGGGAAAAGTTTAAGGGATAAATCCAATTAGATCTGGGAGTCTCAGAGTAACAAGTCCAAGGCCTTTGTTGGTGGGTTTGTTTTGAACTTGTGTAGCTCTTTCCTGTTGTTCCTGTCCCTTTTAAGGGCATGACTCCAGGACTGAGGTGTGAAAGCAACACAGAAAAGACGCTGCCATCCAGATTCACCCCAGGAGTCACCCGGTCACCTTGGATTGCCCAGACATACAGAAAATGACTTGATGATGAAGGACAAAACTAATAGCCTTTGGCCAATGTGTCACACTTTTCTCCTCCCTGCACCAGATAGCCTGACTTACTTGTAAGATCTTTTTTTTATTTTTATTGTTGGGGATTCATCGAGGGTACATAGAACCAGATTACATTGATTGTTTTCATTAGATAAGGACCCTCTTATAATTGTGTTCCGCCCCTCACCCCCTTCTTCATCCCCTAAGGAACCACCATGGTATCTTTTATAGGCGTACAGTTCTATAAGATTCTTCCCAAGGGCCAACGTGTGGACATTTCTCCCGTCACAAATGCTATCAAGGATGTTTGGCATCAAAACCTCAATTCTGTCCTTATAGGACCTTCCAAAGCCCTCCTAAGGGGTATGATAGAGAAGAGCAATGAAAATGTTAAAAAATTAAAGAAGGGCCCCCCTTTTCCTTTTGCCTTCAAGCTCTTCCTAAAGAAGTCCTCTATTCACTCTGCTGTGCAACGCCAACATAGGATATTTTTCCAGCTCACTGGTATTTCATAAACACCATTTGTTGTTATGTGGTTAAATTAAAACTGAGGATATCAAACATCAAGCAGTATGTTAATGTCAAGTATGCTTGAATAAATAGTAAGAGTTCAACTGAATGGAATATGTGGATTGCTAGCTAATTAAGCAAGAAGCAGGTGTGGAAAAAAATCTAATTTAGGCAATTTTTTATAATTAATAATGTTTACTTGTAGTACCCTTCTAATGGGGCTCTAGTTTAGCCTCTTGTGAATTGCTAGGAGTTTACTTGAGTATTTTAAAATTATAATTGAATGGAGAATTTTACGAGATATCAGGTTTCCTTGCCGCTGATAAAGCGCTGTCTGCATAGAAGGTTCCTGGTCGTACTTTGTATCAGTAGGATCAATTAGCAAATCATTCACCAATTAAACTCTAAAACACACAGACACACAGACCCCAGCACAAGGGGAGGCAGAAGTGAATTTAGATGAACCAACTTGAATGAGAGTATTGTACTCAAACAATCATCAGGCAGGACAAAGAGGATTTGGGTGAGTGTTTGCAAAGAACAGTGACAACAGAACATTTTGTTACAATTAAAAACAAAAAATTAAGATCCTATCTAAACCATCCTGGTAAATTGCACACAACCAGTCAATTAATCCAAGTATACATTTAAGGTTGGTTTTCTTTCCAAAAAGCCCAATGGAAATAGAGGAGGAGAAAATGGCCCCAGATGTGAAAATAGACCTGGACTATTTCATAGACGTGACATATCTACTGCATTTAATTAAAAGAAGAATGTATGAGAACAATGTCTCCTTCTCAATCTGGGTTGAGGGAACAAAACAGGACTGGATTAGATAGGACAACTATAATCTCTAGAGACAGTCGCATGTTTAATGGGAGTACCACATGTTTGATATGTAGGGAAGTAAGTGGGTGTCCTGGACACATTCCACTATTCATCATAATACCACAGCCCCGTTCATTCCCAGAGAGGAGACTTGAAACCATGAAACCATATGTAGAATATTAAAAATCATTTAACGTTCAAATGCACATTATGAAGGCATGCACTTTGGACAAGGCTGCAGTCCAAGCGAGCCCTGAGAAATCCCCAATTCGGTAGACAATTGTTGTAAAGGAAAACTAAGCTGTCTGTAGACGGGTCCGCGTGCAAACACACACTCACGTACATACACGCATAGGGACTGCCACAGAAACCCGGGCCTCACCCCTGCAATTCTGCCTTTTATCACTCTCTTTTCCTTACTGATTTCTGCAGGGAGGTCAGTATCAATAATTGATGGAGCTATGATATCTAGAGCATCAGCACATTAATTTGTAATTAAAGATGAGAAATGCCAGTTCCTCTCCCACCACCCATCATCTGGTATTAAATCATATATACACACACCCCAACATATATATTTAATACATAGCAGATATTAAATTGTTTCTCAGAGTCAATAACCTTCCTATATTTTCATGGTCTTTTCATTGCCACTGAATTAATCACAGCCCTGTTCTTAACCACATGGAAACTTTATTTCCCTGAAGAGCAATGTTTACTTTGGTTTACTTTGTTGGAACTTGGAGTCCTTATTCAGTCTATAAAGATTTTGCGTAACATGTTGTTAAGCAACGTTCAGAGCGCTCACTGACAGGTCCCGCCTTACCCCGCTTTGCCTCTGTGCAGATTCTGTGCGCTTTCGGTTGCAACCAACTCACCCCCAAGGGCAAGGCCCAGTCTGGCCCCAGTGTAGATGGAAATGCCAACCACTTTGGAGATGGAGAGTTCTATCTGCTCGGTTGCCAAAAATAATATGTGACGTTAAAAAGTGAACACAACAAATGGAAGGGGACCCCCTGGGGGAATCTATCTGTCAGCTTTTAGCAGGAGATGACAGACGCCAGATACCAACATGCGCCAACTCCTGCCATCCCAACTCAGGACACGAGAAGGGACAACTCCTAATGTTGGGCAATGTCAGCAGGCCATATTAGAGTCCCCTGCTGAAGGGGACCAACCCCACCTACATGCTCATTGTGGGGCCCTAGAATCACCCCTGAAGCCCATTGTCTCAGTTCCTCCATGGTGAGGGGTGCAGAGGGCATTTCCTAGAACAAGTGCGGTGGAGAGAACCCCAGCAGCGTCGAGGTACAGACAGGCACTAGCAAATCACTTCCTGCCCTCAGTGACGCCGCCTGGAGTGGCCTCTGTACCCTCTGGACACAGAGCCTCCCACTCAGGCACAAGTATGTGGAGGCACGTCATTGTCCCTAACTGATCATTTGGAGAGTAAGTTGCAACAGCGCAAGGTGCCAGAAGAATGAGGCGGGTGACATCCGGCCTTCAGCACACATTCTACCCCCTCCTGCCAAGCTGGTTCCTTCTCAAAGAGAAAGGGGGCTGTGCTCAAAGCCAGAGGCCTCAGGGACAGCAACTTTCCCATGGCTAAGAGGGGGCCACGGAGGCTTCTGGAGATTTTGAATAACCACCTGGCAATTTAAGGACATTCCTGCCCCTGCATCCAAGAAGGTGGAGGAAAGAAAGGTGCAGCCGAGTGGAATAGCACACTGCTTTTCGCCTGCATTCTGCCCACTCTGTCCCCCGAGCCTGTCCCTAGGAGCCCCCCGGGACCGAAGGAAATCACTCTGGCTGCCGCCCTCATGGCACCTTTGCAAACAACAACCACACCTGTATCAAGGCAGAAAGAAAAGGAACCCTAGTTAATTTTAAGGGGGCTTTACTCCTTACTCTGGTCAGTAAAGTGAGGTAGGGAGCGCTGAGCTGTCTTTATAAGCAAACCTCGCTCTTTCTCAAAATCCTAATGAGAAGCTGCCTTCTCCTGTGTCCTCCCTGTGTTCCTGAGAAAGGACTCAGCCTGCTCCTGTCCTCCCTTGCCTTTGGGTGTAAGAAAGTCAATAAAGTAAGGCGACCCATAAACCTCCTTCTCCTTCAGATCCAGACAGCCAGCAGGCGAGAGTGAGGGCAAAGAACGCAAGGAGGAATCCTCTAGCACAGGACAACAAAGCTGCCATTATGACAGGCCCTTCCTGCCACACAGCTGGCCAGAGGTCTTTCTTCTGTGGACAGCCACTAGATGGCCCGCCCAGACACCGTCCCTTAACACACGTAATTCCTGGAGCCAGCATAACAGTGACCAGAAGCAATCGCAGACAAGTGGCGGTGGACAAAGCTATATAGTAGATGAGGACAGAGCAGCTGACAGATAAATGCATCCCCAGTGGAGATATAAGAAAGTGCAGACGGGTCCACGCGTTTGGGAAATCACACCTCCAATTACTAGTTCACGCGGCATGTCAGTACTGGGAAGCCGACATTGGTGGAGGCTGGAAAGGAAACGATGATGAATGAGGTTGGACAATGAAGTCTGTGAACTTGTCCTAGAAAAAGGGCTGCAATCCTCCTTACTGAATATCACTACAGTCCCCTTCGAAGTAGCCGCCTTGACCATCTTTTCAGTGTCATGATATTCAGCAAGAAGATAGATAGCATTTTTTCTAGGATGGTATTTTTTCTTGAACTTAATTGTCTGACCTCTTATGTTTATTAAACCATTGCATGAGAATTATTGCTGAGAATACTGGCAATACTGTAACAATATGTTACACAAAGGCTAGAGGTCAGAGCTTAGAAATAGGCAATTAAGCGTTAGATGTAAAGATAACAGAAAAATAGAGCTCTTCGTTGGGTAGAGAATTGGGGTGCGTGTACAGATGTTCCTCAATATACCAGGGGGCTACGTCCCAATAAATCAAAAAGCTGACAATATCCTAAGTTGAAAATGCACTTAACATGCTTCACGTACTGAATGAACAGATACCTCAACCTAGCGCACCTTCAACATACTGTTGAAGATCTTATATAATTTATTAAATACTGGACCAAAAGTGAAAACCAAAATGGTCCTATGGGCACTCGAAGTGCAGTTGCTATGGAACATGTATTGCTCCTGCATCTGGGTATTGCTCCTACACCTTTGTAAAGTCAAGTACAGTAGAACTTCCATAGTTGACCACCTCCCTACGTTGACCACCTCCTTAAGTTGACCTAAGTTTCACAGGCTGTACAGACCACGTGTACACATCAGCACAGCAAGACCTAGTTCTGTATGTTGACCACCTCCATATGGTGACCAGTTGGTTACAGTCCCTTCCGTGGTCAACTTACAGAGGCTCTGGTCTCACTGTAAGTCTACATGTGCTGGGGGTGATCGGAAGGTATGATTAAGATCTAGGTTCTTTTCCCAGACCCCATGAAACAGAGCCAAGAGTAACTCAGCTGCAGTGCTAGAGTCAGAACAATTCCTGGGTTTGAGTCTATGTTTTTCCACTTACACCCTGAGCAAGTTTGCTAACCTAAGTCTCAGCGCTCTCATATGTGAAACCGGGATAATAACAGAACCTGCCCCATAGGAGGGCTGCTGAGATTAAAGGAGGTGACCATTTAAGGTAAGGCACTTACTATAATGACTGGTACAGACAGCACAAATATACACGGGACGTGTTCGCAATATACACATGAATACAGTATGCACCTACAGTATGCAGCTTGACTATAAGGATCAGTGTCGAAACTTTTAAATGTCCCCCAAATATACATTATATTCAGATTTTTTTTTTTTTTTTGTATACTGTTGTGGCTTTTTTTTTTTGGCCCCGGGGCTGGGTTTGAACCCACCACTTCCAGGGCATGGGTCTCCTTTGAGCCACAGGCACCTACTGTTGGGGCTTTTCAATGAAGGACAGGACACTTAACAGCTACTTAGGAATCTCAGTGAGTAATGACCCAACAATTTCACTTCTGGGGATGTCCCCGGAAGAACTAAAAGCACAATGTTAAAGAGACGTTGATGTGCCACGTTCAAAGCAGTACAGTTCACAATTGCCAAGAGACGGAAGCACTCAGGGGTCCATGGATGTGTGAAAGGATAAAGAAAATATGGTGCAACCCTTTAGTGAAATTTTATTTAGCCTTAAAAAGGAAGATTCTGACCTATGTTATAACACGGATGACCCCTGAGAACATGATACCAAGTCAGGCAGTCAAAAAAAACAAAAAAATTGTTTGATTCCACTTATATGAGGTCACTAGAAGAGTCAAATTCATAAAGACAGAAAGTAGAATGGGGGTTACCAGGGACTAGGGGGAGAGGAAAGGGAGGTGCTGCTTAAGGGGGACAGAGCTTCAGTTTGACAAGACAAAAAAGTTCTGAAGATAGACAGTGGTGAAGGTTTTACAGTGATACAAACGTATTTCATGCTATTGAACTGTATCCTTAAAAATGGTTAAGTTAGTAAATTTTAAAGTGTGTGTACTTTACCACAAATAATTTTTTTAAGAAACTTGAAATGGTTAAAAAAAAAAAAAGGTGTCAGGACTTTACCCAACAAATGCAATCAGTGTAACCTGGTTTCTTGTACCCTCAAAGAATCCCCCCCCCCAAATTATAAGTGTGTCAGTCAATGACACAATCACAAAAAGTCCCCTTTGAATGGAGATCCATGGTCACTGGTCTCTGGCTTCTCCTTGTGTGGGACACTCCTCTTGAGACATCCTAAAGCCCAATCTCAGAGAATAAAGAATTATCTAAAAAGAGATGGACTCAAGTCTGCCTAACAACACACCCATCAAGGAAGATTGGCAAATTTCTCTCTAGCTCTTGTGTAAATTGCTTCCTGAGAGTCTAGATCCGTCTCTGGTGCACAGCTTGGGAATCAGGAATAAAAGGAATCATTGAGCTTCCAGAGCTGGAGAGGGAGGCTCTGAAATCAATCTCCTGTTTCAGAAAACAGATGACAACAGGGATTATGGTCTCCGGTGGCCTCTCATGCTTCTGAGAATGGGGACATGGGTCTTCTGGCCCCTCCCAGCTCACCAGGCCTGGACTCTTTCCCTGCTGGCAGGAAAAGCAGCAGCAACTACATGGAGACCCCATCCTGGGGGACGATTTCTACCCTGAGA
This sequence comes from Arctocebus calabarensis, assembly GCA_963573935.1. Lineage (NCBI taxonomy): Eukaryota > Metazoa > Chordata > Mammalia > Primates > Lorisidae > Arctocebus > Arctocebus calabarensis. The sequence goes on from CAUYON010119149.1 coordinate 140,109, forward strand.
TCATAGCAGGGCAAAGAGCATGTCCAGGGAGAACGTGTTTGCCTACTCAGACCTCACAGGCCACACAACATGGGTGTTGCTGTTGTATTATTTGGAATTTCTTTCCCTCCTGTGAGTGCTCTAAGGCAAGGTGGTTGAAAGCTTAGAGTTAAGGGTGGGTTGGGTCTAGGTCACTGAGAACCAGGGGCAAGGAATTTAATCTGTCCTGGCACACGTTTCTTCATCCAAGAAAAAAGTGGATAACAACAATTTCTATTTGTAGTACAAGTCAATGGGCTGATGTGTAAAGCAGCTTAGTTCAGGGCCCACTTACTGTCTCTCCTTGTCTGCTCAGAAGGAGATGAGCCTCCCACCCAACAAAGCCATCGTAGAGGGCTGCGGCCAGGCAGGGCCGACCATGAGCTCCAGTTCCCAGGTTGGCTGGTGACCTTCCCAGCCTAGGATGGTACCAAACCTAAGTGAAAGTCTGTCCCCTGCTTTCCTATTCGCCGCGACAGGAGCCTTCATCTGCTCTGCCTTCTGGGAGCCCGTGTCGGCCTCAGAGCCTGGCGCTGAAGCAGGTGCGAGCATATTTTAAGCTCCAGCAAATAACTTTAATTGAGCTCTCCTTAGACATATGAACCCGCAGAGTGATTTTTTTCCCTCCTCTAATAAAAAAAAAGACCCACAACAAACCAGATGGGTCTCAGTCCCCTCCCCACTCTTCGGGCTCCCCTAATAAATCTTTTAACTCTAAAGAAATTACCTTTCTCGAAGCGGGTATTTTATTTGGTCGCATGGCTGTCCCAAACTGCCTCTGGCAGGCCCAAATGTGGGTCAGAAGGACACGGGCCAAGGAATTGAGGCTTGGTGGTTCTGGCTGGATAGGTACTTGTGTTATTCCACATCCAGAACTTTCTGGGGCCCGCTGCTTCCCCGGGCCAGGTGGCTACCTGCCACAGCGGCTCTCCCATCTCCACAGATTGGCAACCTGTGCTTTTAGCAGCTTCACCTTGACAAAAATTCCACCTCTTGGTGTGGACCTCCCAAGATCTCCACCTGGCTAACGTGGAAGGGTCGAGATGGAATTCCCTCCACCAAAAGCCAGCTTAACTCCTCGGCACTGTGTCCAGGGAGAGTAATGAAAAATAGAGCCACTGCCTCCTGTCATCAGAATAGAGCGCAGAGGCACCATGGTCATCAGAGTTCCTCCTCATTTTGCAGGCGTCTGTTCCCTGCTGGTACCCTTTATGGAGATGGCTTTGGGAGCAAAAAGGAAATACAACAGTGTGAATAGATTCCAGATCCCACCCCCACCCCCAGAAAGAAAAGACCCCGAGAATTGCCCAGGGCAAGAACACAGCTCTGCTCTCTGGGTTCTGATTTATGAGGGCTGAATTATTGGTAGGAGGGCCCAGAAGGAGTCGTTTACAACAGAAATTATTGCAGGCAAATGTTGGTTGGTATTTTAAATCACTCACTAATATTGATAGGTTAATGCCTGTCACATTTGCTTAAGGGTCATGAAAAGAAAAAAAAAACTTTATCTTTGGCTTGTTACTGGCTAGGTATAATGATAGATACACCTGTGTGTGTGTGTGTGTGTGTGTGTGTGTGTGTGTTTCTGGAGCAGAGCCTGCTATATTATTTATGGTTTTCTGAGTCACTGGCTATAGTCTGCATCAGGATTTTAAAAGGTTGATTTGCAAAAAGACAAAAACAGGGCACCCGTCTAGGGAGGCTGGTGGGAATGGGCTCCATGGCTCTCGAGGGCTCCTCCAGGAGCCCTGGGCTGTGCAGAGGCCACCCTTTGAGCAGCCAGGGCCAGATGGCCAGGGTGTATTGTTCTCCTTTCGGTGATAGCCCTGCTGTGGCAAGTAAAGTTAAATCATAAGGTGAGCGCTTTGCAAGAGGGTGGCGGAGCTGACTCTAAATGACAAGGGCTGAGGACCCCGGACAGAGAGTAGGGACCTGTGGCTGCTCCCTGGAATGCAAAGGAAGGCCTGGGCTGCAAAAAATCAACCCAGAGAGAAGCACGCTGACCCCAACGGGCTTGGACAGGCTCTCCCCAGTGACGTCACTCACGGATCACAAGTTCTCTCCATCTGTGGGACCTCAGGGAACCAAACATTATAACTCAGTCCACCTAAGACCAAGATGAAGGGAGGCGCAGCCCCTGTCCACGGGTCTGGATGGGAAGAGCCACCTCGGACTTCCCCTAACAAATAAGACATTCCTTTGGGGACGATCTGGTGGAATTTTGTGCGGAAGGGATGTGGTTTAGGAGGGTCAGATAATCAACCCTCTCAGGAGTGGAACCAAAGTTTAGAATCAGGCCATCAGTGAGAGATCCCTTCTAATTAGCACACAGTGGCTTTTAAGAATCCCTGGAGTGGGCGGTGCCTGTGGCTCAAAGGAGTAGGGCACCGGCCCCATATACCAGAGGTGGTAGGTTCAAACCCAGCCCTGGTCAAAAACTGCAAAAACAAAAAAAAGAATCCCGGGATTATTTTATAGACGGCCAGAGTCAGATCAAACTGCCTGCCCTTCATTTTACAGACTGACACAAAGGAGGCCAGAGAGGAAAAGTGAGATGGCAGAACCGGGAACCACGCCCAGTTCAGACAGCAGAGCCAGGAACCACGCCCAGTCGAGATGGCAGAGCTCGGAACCACGCCCAGACGAGATGGCAGAGCTGGGAACCACGCCCAATCGAGATGGCAGGGCCGGGAACCACGCCCAGTTGAGATGGCAGAGCCCGGAACCACGCCCAGTCAAGGGGAACTGAGAGGGACACAATGTGCAAACTCCAAATCACAGGTTACACTGGCCGTGTTTTAAAATATGGGGGATGATAGTTCACATCAAAAACAAACAGGTATAGGCTGGGCGTGGTAGCTCACTCTTGTAATCCCAGCACTTGGGAGGCTGAGGCAGGTGGATTGCCTGAGCTCACAGAGCAGCCTGAGCTAGAGCAAAACCTCATCTCTTAAAAAATATATAAATAAATAAATAAACAAATAACAGATATAATAGGCATCAGAATACAGTGTTGGAGTTGTTTTTTAAAATCACCTTTTTTTTAGTTAGTCATGTTTCAACCTGCCTTAACAATTAAAAAATATGTTCTTCTCTCCTCCTCCCCCCACAGCCACCCCTACTCCAAGGGTCAAAAGAAGCCTCTGGTTTTCTCTCTGCTGGGTCCTGCCCTGGGCTCCAACTAGACCACCTTCTTGTGCTGCTTTTTCATCAAGTTTCCAAAAGCACAGCATTTACCCATGAGGCTCAAGGTTTCCAGGGTATGGAACACAATTAGGCCGCCTACGAAGCGTTTGTTATTTACCTAGGAGACCCAGGCCATCCTTCGGTGCCAATTGGTCTCCCAGGTAAATATGAACTTGGACAGACTTTAAAAATAAATAAATAAAAGGTAAACATTAAGATATGTATTTAGGGATTGAAAAAATGCTGATTCCATACTTTTATAGAATTAAGAAAGTTCCCCCTGCCTGACTTCAGTTCCCTAAACAGATTATTATTTATGCCATTTCAGTTTCTCTGACCTTGTTCTAATCTACATCAGATTTATAGGACAGAATTTTGATTCCTACCCCACTCAACTGGTTTGAGTGTCCAGGTAATAAATATTTTGAAAATTTACTTAGGAGGATATGGTATTTCCAAAGGCATATAGAATCATTGATAAAACACATTGAGCTTTTCTAAAAATGCAGGCTACATTTTAATGAAAGCTGATTTACCAAAAAAAAGAAAAAAAAAACCTCTCAAATCACATTTCCAACCTCAAATCTATCCACCTAGATTGTTTTACTCCCTCGAAGCTAGTGTAAGGTTTTCACTTGAGTCGAAACCTACAGAACTCTCTGCTCGTTTTCAAAGAATGTGAAGTCTGAGCACATCTCTGTCTATGAGTGCTCCAAATTGAAATTATTCAAGAGATTTTATGATTCTGACACCGAGATGAGGATTTTAGAGTGGGGAGAGGAAGGTGGGAGGCATGTGGGAATGCTCTGATTTTACGGGTGAGCTCACTGGGTGAAGTGGCTCAGGTCACAGATGGAGTGGGCGATGCTGAGGCCAGGGTCCAGGACCCTGGACTCCTTGCCCAGTGCTCTTGCCAGCACCTCCCACTGACATCCTATCACCCTACTGATGACTGCAGCAACCAGTGACTTCACTCTGCACACCGGGCCATCACTATAAAATAGGAGTAAATAGGAGACTTGACAGGTTCAAGGGCAATGCATCCCCTTCTACTGATTGTAAGCTGAAGCTAGTAGGTAAAAAAACACCCCAGTTACCAAAGTGAAAACCTCCACCCTTTTTTATATCTGTTTGAGAAAAATCTCTGATTTGGATAATATTTATTTCCTTGAGCCAGAAGCTTGGTAACATCTTGGCTTGAACTTTCAATGCTGTGTGGGCTAAGCAAACAAGTCAAGTAAAAATTGGCTCTTCCACTAAGTGATTTAAAATATAGATTAAATTAATATTTTTTAAAATACTTCTGACAATATGCAAAGGTATGAACAATAAAGAAACTAGAATTTAGACTGTAAAACACTCCCCTCCCTCCAACCTGCCCCCACCCTCCCCAACTTGCTCACTCTCCACTCCTGCTCTGGCCAAAAAAAAGACAGTTTTCCAAGAACTGCATTTTCCTGACATCTTGTGCATTTTGAGGTCCAGGGAGACTTCCCATTTTCCACACTCAGCACTTTGCAGGCCATCAGGGTCAAAGCACAGTATTCCCAACAGATCCCTGATAGTTCATCCAGAACAATCCAGCTACTGGCTGCTCCGCCCCTCTTGTTACTAAGCTGACATCAATTTCTCAAACAAGCATTACCTTTGTGGTGGTTATTTTCTACCAGAAATATGAGGCAGAAAGATGAATCAGAGAGACCATGAAGCCGGGGCCGTTCCAGTCTCAGCCTTAAATCCCACTCCTAAAACACCATATATCCGAGTTAGGAAAAATAAAACGCAACTTTACATCCAAGTGTCAGAAGCTTCTGTGATCACAGGAACTACTGCCCTGAAAAGCACATCCTCTGCTCAGCCCTGTGGGCCGGGACTACAGGTAAAAATGAAAGAAGCCACACGTTTCCCACTTTACAGCAGTTTACATCATGCAAAACTCAAAGGGTTGCAGGTTTCATTCTTGTTGCAGTGTAATCAAACAGAATCAGCCGTCTTAGGAAAACACATCATGGGCTTACAATGGAAGGTAGGCAAACCTCGAAAGCCATATCAGATACCTTTCTTACCGCATTTTTAAGATAAAGTTCAAGTGCAGATTTTTTCTTTCCTGGTTAAATATTGTGACAGGGTTCAAAAGACATCCAAACATTTATAAGTTGAATAATACGCTTTGCAGGTTATTAATACGCTGATCATATACTTTTGCTTTATTAAATGAAATATTTAAAATGTACAGATCAGGGTATAACCCAACTATAACACAAGAATATGGGGAAAGGGGCAAGGGTAGGGAGGGGAGGGGAGAGATTGGGGCGGAGGAGGGTAATTGGTGGGGCCACACCTTCGGTGCATCTTAGAAGGGTACAAGTGAACCTTACTAAATGCAGAATACAAATGTCTTCATAGAATAACTGAGAAAATGCCAGGAAGGCTATGTTAATCAGTTTGATGAAAATAGTTCAGATTGTATATGAAACCATCACATTGTACCCCTTGTTTGCAATATTATACACAGCTATTTTTTAATAATAAAGGCTGTTAAAAAAATAAAGCCTAAAGCTAAAAAAAAAAAAAAAAAAAAAAAAAAAGACTAGCCTTAACAAGAGCTAGACCTCGTTTCTACTAAAAAAAAAAAAAGGAAAGGAAAACTAGCCAGAGGGCAGGGGTGGGGAGTGTAGTCCAAGCTACTTCAGAGGCTGAGGCAAGAAGATCACTTGAGCCCAAGAGCTTGAGGTTGCTGTGAGCTATGATGCCA